>BJCM01207163.1:0-22498 GCA_018326385.1 Flaveria bidentis
TATATATATATATCTATATATACATATATGTATACACATATATATATAAGTATATATATATATGTATATATATACATATATATACATACATATGTATATATATACATATATATACATATATGTATATATATATACATATATATACATATATATACATATATATACATATATATACATAAATATATACATATATATACATAAATATATACATATATATATATATATACATATATATACATATATATACACATATATATTTATATACATACATATGTATATATATATGTATATATATACATATAGATATGTATAGCTATACATATACATATACAAATATATATATATACATATATATGTATATATATATATATATATGTATATATATATATACACACACAACCCCCACCCACACACACGCATATATATATATACATATATATACACACTAAGTTAGAGCCCATGTATTACATGGGTAGAAAAAGTAAAACATGTCAAAATCATTAGGTGTATAAATATCTTATTTTTTTAGATGTTATAAGTTTTTGATGAAATACAAATATAATTAATATTTGAAAATTATAACAAATAATGAAATTTAAAATTACTACCCTATCTTTATAGATAAAATATAGTTGCAATCATATAATTTTGTATGTATTAATAAATTGTTAAAATAAAAATAATCTATATTTTAGATTTTTGATATTTTAATTTAGTTGTTTAAAATAATTATCATTTAATATAAGAAAAGCAAGAAACACAAATATAGATATATTTGTTAAACATATTTAGTAGTAGAGGAAAGTCAAATTGATTGTTGTTATGATTTTCACATTTATTATGAGAGAGAGGCGGTAAATAATTTTTTGATATGTTAGAATGATGACACGTGTCATATGATGTGCTAAAATGATGACACGTGGCTTCAAAAAACTTTCTTTTATTATAAGTTATATATATATATATATGTCTATGTGTGTGTATATATATATATATATGTCTATGTGTGTATATATATATATATATATATGTCTATGTGTGTGTATATATATATATATATATATCCCATGTCTCTCCAGAATGCATGCACTAAGTGCAGAGTAGAAATTGCTTCGGAAGTTTTACACCATCCATAAAAAATATTGTAAGTGCAAAATCTTCCGAAACTAATACCAACATCTTTCGAAGCCAAAAGTAAGGTCTTCTGAAGTTTTAAAGACAAAGTCTTATGAAACCAAGAAGTGATGATTGATTTCTTCTAAAGACTTTAGTAGATGCTTTATCTGATGTACTTTTCCATAAAGCTGGACCACTTTCTGCTGCAACTCTGAAAACACTCACTAACTTATACAAGTTGGTGAAAAGGTCCATGCTTTTGGTAACTGTACATTGAGGGGTTGTGTCTATATCTTTCTACTTGATGTACTTTTATCATTTTTGTAATATATTAGGATGTGAGCTATGACATGTCATAGTCACTAGTCAAAAGACAATTTGTCTTTTGATTCTATGTTTGATTTTGTTGTTTAAATCAAATGTTTCTAGCTGGCTTTCTAAATATGGCTGGCTGTAGAATGTAGTATAAAGTATCTCATGTCTTTGTATCTTTCTTTATGCTTTGTAACACTTGTAAAAGAACTTGAGAGCAATATACAACATTCTTGAAAACCATACTCGTGTGTTATTGTTCTTTGTTCTATCTCTTATTTTGCTTGTGTTCTAATTATCAAACCATATAGTCCTAGTTCCCTATTTGATTTGTTAAGTTTTCTAAACACTCTCCTCATTGTGTGTTTGTTGTATTGACCATCCATTAAACGGTCCTACAATTGGTATCAGAGCATTCCAGGCTCTTGATTGTAAGATCTCATCATCTTAAGATCCCTTACTCATACAAAATACTTAACATTTCAAACGACAGCTCTCACTAAAGCTTATATGAAAACTGGAACCATGACAAAGTCCCCATTGATCACTCCTGAAGACTTTGACACTTGGTGCCAAAGAATAGACGGTTTCATCAAGTCACAAGACTCCTAAATTGTGAGAATATGTTGTCTCAGGGCCTCTCATACCAAGCATCTCTTCAGCTACTGCTGGGGGTGGTATGATTCTAAAGGCTGTGGCTGACTATTCTAAAGAAGACAGGAAAAGAAAAGATATAGATCAAAAAGCCATGACAGCCCTTCAAACTGCTCTTCCAAACTCCATATATAGAGGATTCAAGAAGTGCAAAACAGCTATGGGATGCACTGAAGCTGATGTATGAGGGGTCAACTGAATCCAAGGAGAACAAGAAGGATCTCCTGAAGTAATAGTTTGAAAACTTCACCTTCAATATTGGTGAAACCATAACTCAACAATACTTCAGATATGTTGAGATTGTGCACACTCTAATGGATGTTGGAGCGACTCTTGAAAACAAAGACATATTAAGGAAGTTTATGACCTCTCTTCCTAAAAGATGGACACATTATTGTGTTGTTATCAAGAAAACTAAGAACCTTAAGGCTCTTACTCTTACAGAGTTGTATGGTATTGTTAATGGATACCATATGGAAATGGATATGCAAAGTCTATCTGGTAACTCCAACAATTAACTAAGTTCAGCCCTTCATGTGGTTGAAAGGGATAGTAGAAAACCATAACATCATCTCATATGCTACCCTGTCAACTCACAAAAGGGTCCTTCATAACCTTCCCAGAGACACTAAGAGAAAGCTACACTCAAGAAAGCCGATTCCAAAAGACAAGCTCTTCACAAGCCTTTATGTCTTCTAATCAAAGCACATGTAACTTTCTATTCACCATTGAATATCTAAACTGTATTCTTCCAGATGACATGGAATACATAGAGACAGTTTAGCAAATGAATCTCCTTACTCATAAAGCCAAGAAGTTCTACAAGAGGACAGGGAGGAGGTTTTCAAGCTATGCAGCTATTGGAAAGTTTGGGCTAGACAAAAGCAAAGTAAAGTGTTAAAACTATAACCAGATGGTCCATTTTGAAAGGGAGTGTAAGGCACCAAGGACAAATGGTGGCTAAACACAAGCTAGGCCAAACTACACTGATAAAGCCAAGCAGAATAAGAAGCCAAAACAGCAACCTGCAGTTGCTGGTGAAGAAGGAGGTTTTGACTAGAGCTTTTAGGTGTAAGATGCATCTCCAAATTAAGCACTTATGGCTAACCATGATGAAGCCAAGGTATTGGAACATATCTGTACACCTAAATGTATTGCTAAAGTTAATAGATATAGGTCCTACTACTTAGAGATGAGTTCTGATCTTGAATCTTTAAATATCTTAAAATTCGATTTCAAAATAGTTTAAAATGATTACAAACTCAAAATAAAGGACATAGAGAAAACCATTTCAACTCTTAAGCATGAACATACCAACTACAGGTTTCAGATCAAAGACCTCATAACTAAATTGACTGAATGCCAGGTTGAGCTTGTGATCAGCAAAGCCAGGGCAGAAAAAATTGTTTTAAAGAATATAATATCCTCATCCGTGCATGCAAAAGTTTGTTATCAAAATAATCAGGGACTGGGATCTACTGAGATAGCTCCTCCACACACAATCTTATCTATAAGATATCCTAGGTGTAGAACTTGTGAAGATGAGCTTCTCCTCAAAGACCCTATAGCAGAAGAGGATGAAGAGGAGATAGTAAAGGATGTCTCTAAGAAGAGTGAAGAAGAGCATTTTAAGATGGGTCATTATTCCTTTGAGGATAGTAAAGGAGTTGTGATGACCAAGTCAAGAAGTGAAGACTGATTTCTTCCGAAGACTTTTAATACATGCTTTATCTGATGTACTTTTCCATAATACTGGACCACATTCCACTGCAACTCTGAAGACTGGCCAACTTATACAAGTTGGTGAAAAGGTCCATGCTTTTGGTAACCATACATTAAGGTCTTATGTCTGTATCTCTCTATTTTATGTACTTTTATCTTTTTTTGTAATATAATAGGATGTGAGCTATGGCATGTCATAGTCACTAGTCAAAAGGTAATCTGTCTATTGACTTTACGTTTGATTTTGTTGTCTAGATCAAATGTTTCCAGCTTGCTTTCTAAGTATGGTCAGCTGTAGGATGTAGTATAAAGTATCTCAGGTATTTGTATTTTTCTTTATGCTTTGTAACACTTGTAAAAGAACTTGAGAGCAATATATAACATTTTTGAAAACCATACTCATGTGTTATTGTTGTTTGTTTTGTCTTTTTTTTGCTTGTGTTCTAAGTATCAAACCATATAGTCCTAGTTCCATATTTGATCTGTTAAATGTTCTAAACACTTTCCTCATTGTGTGTTTATTGTATTGACCATCAAGAAGAAAGCCGATTAGTTGTGTACCACTACTAGACAACCTAAACCATCCAACTCCAAAGGTAATACCCTAAAAGAATTGCCATATCATCTACAAAGATGAAGATGGAGAAGGAAAGTGATCACGTTCAGCCTTGTTCTCAAAGGAAGACTCTTAGAAGAAAAAATGGATTATGTTATGTGTGGTAGTACTTCTCATCTTGCTAAGGATTGCCTCTACAATCCAAAAAGTACTATCCACATGACCAAGAAAGAAACTTCTGAGTGTTTGAAAAAGAAGCAAGCTTCAGAAGGAAATTCTTTTCATTTCAGAAGCTCCAAAATGAAGAAGAAGATAAGTGGAAACTTGCCTTCGGAAGAAAATTTGGTCTTGGAAGAAAGGAATACTTCCGAAGTACTAAAGCCTGCGGAAATGTTAGCAAGATCTTCCGAAGGTCCTGTTATAAAAAATTCCAAAGTTGTTAAAACTTCCGAAGTGTTGATCGTCAAGTCTAAGCATCCAAAGGTGGTGTGGAAGATAAAGAAAGACCAAGTGACTGAAAGTTATTCATCAACATTAGCAAATGATCCTCAAAACATGACAATATGATCAATTACTGTTGCATTGTCGTCAACTTCTTTTGATGAGCGCAAAACCAATAAGGCTTGGGTTTCCAAATGTAACTAACCATCTACTTTATGTAATAACAGTTCAAGACCAACAAGAATGTATGAATCATTGATAGTAGCTGTTCCAGGCACATACACTACTCCAAAATTTTGAGAAAATTGATGGAGGGTCAGTTTATTTTGGAGGAGATGCTCGAGGTTACATTACTAGAATGGGCAGGGTCATAAATGGTAAGCTTAATATTAAGAAGGTAAACTTTGTTATGGAGCTTGGATACAATCTTTTGAGTGTATCTTAATTTTGTGATCAGAGTCATAACATGCTCTTTACCAAGCATGAGTGTATTGTTCTCAAGACTGGGGTGGTCATTCTTTATGAGCATATCCGGTTAGAGCCCCAAGAAAAGGGAGTATGTACAAGATGGATTTGCAAGAAACATCTCCCTCAAAAGAAGTTTCATGCTTTCTATCTATAGCCAATAGTGATGAGTATTTCCTCTGGAATAAAAGAATGTGCCATGTAAACTTTAAAAACATGAATAAATTAATTAAGAATAATTTGGTAACTAGAATGCCAAAGAAAGAGTTTACAAGTGATGACCATTATGTTGCATGCCTTAAAGGGAAGCAACACAAGGTATCTCACAATCCAAAGGAAAGAAACTCCATCACTATTCCCTTACATTTATTACATATGGTTCTCTTTGGTCCCACCAGTGTAATGAGGCTAGGAAGGACCTCTTATTGTTTGGTGATCACAGATGACTTTACAAGATTCACTTAGGTCTTCTTCTGTAAGGCCCCGTTCTCGGGACGCTCACAGCTGGTCAATCATTGCACAAAAACATAAATATAGTTTTAACATTTGTAAAACATTACAGCGGAATTAGCTTAAACCATTCCATTCCATATAGTAATAATTGCTTTTGCAAAATAATACGACCATTGTTAACAATTACAAAACATCATTTGTTCACATTATAATGCAAAAACATTATCGTTACACAAAATGGATGCCATCCAAAATGAGCCAAGTAGCCACCCCTGCCATCCTCAGCAACCATCACCTGCCAACTAGAAACATATAAAAGTTAACATTGCTAAGTGAGTTATAGTTTTAAAATAAATTACTTTACATTCGTTTAAAACCTTTCTTTACTTTCGTACATGATCATACATCATACATATACATAGATAATATCATTATTATCTTCCTTTACTGTTCTTTAACTTTCTTTCTTTACTTCTTTCCGGATCAGTGTCATCAGCTATACCCCAAACGTATGCAACAAAGCGGGTACTGGGCCGAAGATCATAAATGACTTCCATAATGCACATAGCCTGGAACCGGCACCGGGGCAAGCGACAAAGATCCCATCTGTATACTACACCCCAAACGTACGCACAAAGTCGGTACTGGGCTAAAGATCATAAATTACTTCCATACCGCACATAGCCTGGCACCAACACCAAGGTGAGTATCCACTATCATACATGTACTATACATCTGGCCAGCCACAAAGACTAGACTCCTGTGTGTATCCTTATGGGTTAGCTAAACCACACATAGTTGAGCTAACGACATTTTAGAGTCGTGCACCTTTGTACATTTGCTTGCAAGGCTTTGTTTACTTTCACTTTCATTACTGCATGTATTCTTTCATTACATTCCTCTTTTCATTATCTTCCGCTTTACGTTACATAATACTTTACCATTTACATTCACAACTATACCACGTAAACTCACGGAAAATAAACATACATAATAAGGAACATAAACATAATCATACAAGGCATCATCATACACATCACATCATCATGCATGCCACATATCATATCATCATCCATCACATCATCTATGACATCACAAAGTCATCCTACAATATCCCCGGCAACCTCCTAAGTCAAAGCCTACACTTTTTAGTTTTCCCTAAAATATCAGAAAATTTTCTAAGTCTTAGGCGCATGGGCACTATGCAGGCGCATGGCCTTTCAGGTGCATGGGAACACTTAGGCGCATAGGAAAGTTCTAGGCACATGGGCACTATACGGGCGCATGGCCAACACATAGTCACTTTCGGGCGACCTCCTAGGCGCATGGGCACTATGCAGGTGCATGGGTTTTCTGGGCGTTTGGACACTTAGTCAAATTCAGCTTAATCCTAGGCGCATGGTTACAATTTGGGCGCATGAACTTTGGGCACATGAACTTTGGGCGCATGGGACACTTAGGCAGTTTAAACCGTTAGGCGCATGGGCCACTATTTAGGCGCATGGGCAGTCAACACTTACTATCAATCATCATAATTCGTCGTAATCATCAAACTAACATGTTCTAAGCTTATCACTAGCATTCCAAGCCATAGAAACACATTCATAGCATAATCATAACCATATTAATACCCAAATGGGGTTCTAGAACTCACCTTGATAGCCTTTGGGTATGACTTCCTTCAAAACCCGTCTTCTATGAGTTTAACACCTAGAAACCCACCAAAACACAACCCGAACACAAATAAACACACAATCGAGGCGTAGGCCGGTCAAGAACATCACAAAACCAAGAATTCTTACCTGAATTCGAACTTTTTCTTCTTGTTCTTCAAAAACCCGAACTCTTCTGCTCTTTCTCTCTCTAACCGAACAAAAGGTGATGTGCAAGATAGAGTGGGCGGCCATACCACCTTTTACACCAACTTTTTTGTCTTTCTTGACACTTTTAACCCCTCAACTTGGGTTTTATTATGTTTCTTTCCTTTCATTTGCTTTTATCCTTTCTTTTAAAAAAATCCGGGTGTTACATCTTCTTTTGAACTAAGGATGAAACTCCTGAGATCTTGAAGAGTTTTATCTTAAAGATTGATAATCAATGTGATGATAAGGTCAAAACCATAAGATATGATCAAGGAACTGAATTCAAGAAGCAACATGCTATCTCTATTACAGAGAATCCTGTGCAACACTCAAGGACAAAACACATCAATAACAAGTACCATTTGATTAGAGATAACTTTGAAAGGGATTAATCAAACTAGTCAAAGTTAACACAAATGAACAATATGCTAATCTGTTCACCAAATCTTTTGATGAGTAGAGATTTAAATATCTCGTATCAGCTATTGGGATGATTAACTTTGACTAGCTTTTCTTAAAACTAACTCATATTATTTCTAAAACATGTGTGTCTTAAGTTGTCTATTTTTATCACCTTCAATAGCCCTTATTTACTCGGAAAGAAAAATCTTTTTAAAAGATATTTTTTATATTTTTGAAAAGTTTGATCATGTTATTATTGGGAAGATATGTATTTATCTTTGGAAGAAACTTATGTCTTCAAAAAAAATAACTACTTAAGTAAATTTACCTTCGGAAGAAATTTTCAAAATATCTTCCGAAGCTTAAATTCCTCTTGAGTACTTATATGTTTTTAAAGAACGATTTTCTTTTGAAAGCAATTACTTCTCGAAAGTTTTTTTCTCCTTAGAATAAACTCACTAAGTATTAATCTCTTCCAAAGCAAAATTTTCTATACTCTTTGGAATATTTTCCGAAGTCATTTTGGCTTCGTAAGCTTTTCATTAAAACTTCCAAAGTAAAACTACCTTTAGAAGATTTTAGACTTCTAAGAAAACTACTTTTTGGGCACTTTTTCAGAGGTGGGACCGACATCCGGATTTTGAAGTTTATCCTCTTTCATTAACTTTGTCTCAAATCCATTTCATATATATACCCAACGGTTCCCCTCTTTCACTCTCTTCTTCATCTGCACTTTACCAAAACCTAAATTCACCCATAAACCGACTTTCTTCTTCTCTTCCTTCACCTTTAAGCTTTCTCAATGGACAACCTTAACCATAAAAACAATGCTGATTTCTCCATGCAACTTCACATGCACCACAACCAGGTTTCCTGGTTGAACTCTGAGAAAGATTCTTGTTTCTCAGATGTTTGCAAATTCCTTGGTCTATCAAACTACTTCACCTAGCTAACCATTGATCCTCAACTCTATGAGGATCATCTATTAGAATTCTAGAAGATCTATTAAGAGGTCACTATGGATGGGGAGAAGGCACTGTCTGCCATAGTGCAGGGAAGGACAATCTTTATCACTCCAGCCATCATCAACACAGACATTTAGTTGGATGATGTAGAAGGTGAATTGTTCTTTCCCAAAAAAGCTGTTAACCACTCCTTTGAGCAGATGGGCTATGAGGGAGATTTCTCTATAAAGATCTTTAGGAAAGTAAAGGCCTCATCCCAGTGGAAGTACCTGCTTCTCATAATCATTCATAACTTATCCAACAAGCATGGGGGATGGGACCAAATTCCTAAAGATCTCTCCTTTATAGTTCATGGAATGGTCCAATGGGTGAAATTCAGGTACTCAAATTTTTTTTACACAAATATACTTGCAAATTTGGACTCCTTAGGTTATTACATGTTTCTTAGATATGTTCAACACATTGTTAACTGTGAACTGGGCTCACTGTTGAGGGAAACAGGTAATATTCTTAAACTAGGACTGGTGAAGCCCGTCATATATAAGACAATGAACAAGCCAACTATTGGCTTCTCTGGGGTAGAAACAACCCTTGTCCAAAAAATGTTAGAGCTCATTGCTCAAGGAGAAAACCTAGCAACAAAAGCTAGTGTTAAACCCACACCTTCTACTTCACAACCACCACAACAACCATAAATAATCCTCACCTACCAAAGAAAATCCAAACGAACCCCTATACAAGCTCCTCAGCTTGTGCATACCCCCATATCACTACCTATACATGAAGAAGTGGACATTAGATCTCCCACTTCTCCTGAGGAGCAAACCACTCCCATCTCATAAAGAATTCGTGCTGGGGTTCCTCATGCTCAGCCTGATGAGCTCATTCACCTATCAGCCTTAAACCTTCACTTAGAGTCTTAACACTCTAGTGATCAACCTTCAGGAGAAAGTTACCATCCCCAGCCTCTTGATTTAAACCAACCAATTCCCAACCTAGAATTCTATGATGACAAAGACATAGGATTCAGTGAGTACCATGAGTCTCTTGACTCCTCCCTACTCTAAGAGAGATGAGTACTCCTGTCTCTCCCCTGTCTAGCCCATATCATTCACTCATCACTGAGGTGGATCTCCCTGAACCTGTTTAGGAGGTCCATATGGAAAAGGCTCTAACTTTTGCAAGTGATTATGTTATTAGGACCTCAACCATGACAACCCAGCCCATTGACACTCCATTAAAGTTGTCATTGAGTAGGGAAATTCCAGCAGCCAAAAACCCCATGCTGGTGGTGAGAGCGAAGACTTTGGTCCTATTCTCTCACCCCCTATGATTCTTCTGATGAAGATGAGGGGAACATGAGTCTAAAGGTGCAAAAACTTTCAAAAACTTGTACCTATTTAGCCTCAAAGGTTAATCACTTGGAGTTTCAAGTGACTACCTTACAAAACAAGGTCAATGATCAGCAACTTGAGATACCTCATCTTAAGGAAAAACTAGTTGGGGAACCTTTAAAAAGAGCTCATCCAGGTTCATAAGAACTTGTGGATGTGATTGACCTGACTCCTAGCTCACTTATACAAGTGGGTGATGCTAAAAAAAGGGGGATAAAGTCATAGCAATCACAGAAACTGGGAATTCTTCACAAGGTATGGACATAGAGGATTCACCACCCTCACTTGCAGTTGTCCATACTCAACAACCTCCTCAAGTTCACATTAATGTAGACTGACTCATACAACAGTTGTTTGAGGAGGGTATTCCAAGGGATATGTCATCCCCACCCCAAGGAACTTTAAACTACATCTTTGGGTAGAGGTATGATGCTAATAGAAGATCCCTTATACTTCAAAGAGTTCAAGGACAACAAGAAGTATTTAACTTTCAAAACGTGAACTACTATGCAGGTCTTGATCCGGTCAACATGCCACTTGTCGATCCAAGCTAATCTAGGCAAGCGGATAGGATGACCTAAAGGATTCAAGACATGATTATTGAAGAGTTTAGCCAAAGAAGAAGACAAAGGCAATCAGGTAATGTCATTGGTCAACTAGATGTTGAGGTAGACCTTAAGATTAGCTTCAAAGGGAAAACCTTGACTGAAGGCCTAGTGATAGAGCTGAGAGCAATATCACAACAACCACTACTTCATCAATCCATCCTCTCAAGGAAGCACTAACTAGTGAAGGTGCCTCACAACCTCTCTCTAGCCAGATGCTGAATGTTGCATCAGACAATAAAGGACAAAGCTCTCTTTACCCTGTGTCACAGAGGTCTATGGGTGACAAGGAGAAAAGGATTTTGAGTCCTGAGGAGATTGAGGAGGAGAGAGAGAGAGAGAGAAAGAGGAAGCTAAGGGGAGATAGTTCCACTGGGTCTTCAGGCTTCATAGAAACTACAATCAAGGTTACTCCCAAACCAAACACTTGAAATGATGAGTTTACGGCAGTTAGGATGCCTATAGACCTGGAACTATGACATATATGAGATCATTTCTCTGCCTTTAGATGAACTGAATGAAATGACAGACATGGAAATGTCTAAAGAGAGGAAGAAGGTAGAGGATGCAAGGTTTCTCCTCCAAATAAAGGAAGAAAGATGGCAGAAAAGTTTTTACAAACATGCTCCTACCCTCTCCCCAGTTCAATAAAGCCCTATGCAAGAGACTGTGGCAACTCCACAACCTCAGGTAGACAAAGAAGCTGATAGACAAAATATTATCAGCCACCTGAGTGTCACAAGACTCTACTAGGCGGCTGCACTTCTTTCCTTGTCCTCTGAGTACATTGAGTTTGAGTATCTCAAGCAACTTGAACTTCAAGTTCTCAAAAAAGA
The DNA here is from genome assembly GCA_018326385.1 of Flaveria bidentis. NCBI lineage: Eukaryota > Viridiplantae > Streptophyta > Magnoliopsida > Asterales > Asteraceae > Flaveria > Flaveria bidentis. The sequence goes on from BJCM01207163.1 coordinate 11,784, forward strand.
AAAGGCTACAAAGAAAAAGATGAGGGAAGAAACTGCAAAGTCAAGAGCCATCATCCAAAGGAGTTTAAAGAAATCTGCTGACAGACAAAGGATGATGAGCTTCTTGAAGCTGTATGGATTCTTCGGAAGGAGGCTTGGTCCAATGTCTCTATCCGCAATGGATGAGCACATAATGGTGATCAAGTAGAATATCAAAAGAAGAGAGCTTATTGACTTACACTCCCCACCAAGTCAAGATCCTCTTGAAGTAGAGGTTAAGGTTGAACAATTTGAGACACACATAACTTGGACCTCATGCTAAACCTTAGCAAGCTTTATCTTCTGATTCATATCAGGGTCCAACTCCCTCTCCTTCTAAACTTATGGAGGACCCAAATAAGAAATATAAGATAGAACAACATGGTGCTGAAGGCCGATCTTCTCAGTTGAAGTTCCCAAAGATGAGGAAGAGGATGGCTTCTAGACCCATCTCAAAGAAGAATAAGTCAAAGTCATCCACCTCCAAACCTCAGGATGAATTAAATCATCCTGAGAGAGTGCATGAAGAGGCTGCTCAAATAACTATAATCAATGTAGAGCCCTTTGCACCAAGGAGACCTATCTTGTCCTGGACCTTTGCTGCTAATCCAGACAGATGGTATGTAATAAGAGATCAAGGTGGTTAGTATGTCTAATTTTGGCAAGATATGATTATCTTACCTCTGTATGGTCTCTTTGATATGAGAAGATAGTATGGGAATTTGAGTTATCCTAACCAATTGATGAAGAAAGGAATGGTTATGATCATGATGAGGACTGTAAATATCTAAGGTATTCATCCTACGCAGAGTTTGTAAGGTTTAATGAAAGTCTAATATACCTAAAACATCCCAAGTCTCTCTTGCATACATGCACTAAGTGCAGGGTAGAAATTACTTCAAAAGTTTACACCCTGAATTAGAAATATTCTAGGTGTAAAATCTTCCGAAGCCAAGACCAACATTTTTTGAAGCCAAAAGTGAAGTCTTCCAAAGCTTCAAAGATAAAGTCTTTCGAAGCTAAGAAGTGAAGAATGATTTCTTCTGAAGACTTTTAATACATGCTTTAATAGATGTACTTTTCCATAAAGCTAAACCATTTTACGTTACAACTCTGAAGACTCACCAACTTATACAAGTTGGTGAAAAGGTCCATGCTTTTGGTAATTGTACATTGAGGTCTTCTGTCTGTATCTTTCTACTTTATGTACTTTTATCCTTTCTATAAAATATTAGGATGTGAGCTATGGCATGTCATAGTCACTAGTCAAAAGTCAATTTGTTTTTTGACTCTACGTTTGATTTTGTTGTCTAGATCAAATGTCTCAAGTTGGCATTCTAAGTATGACCAACTGTAGTATACAGTATAAAGTATCTTAGGTATTTGTATTTTTTTATGCTTTGTAACAGTTGTAAAAGAACTTGAGAGCAATATACAACATTTTTGAAAATCATACTCATATGTTATTGTTCTTTGTTTTGTCTCTTATTATGCTTGTGTTCTAAGTATCAAACCATGTAACATTCGCCTATTTTCAAACTATAAACCCAAATTCATTATGAATCTTCTTTCGTTAAAAAAATTCATTATTTAATTATTTATTCATTTTGATGAATCAAAATTCACTAGATGTATTATTTAACTAAGTTTGTGAACATTATTGTCAATTTTCATTTATTAATTTCATAAATTATAGAATAAAACTTTATAAATTCATGAAGTTTATTTGTCATTTATGAGTTTTTATTATAAAACTAAAATAAATGATTAAAATACAAAGTTCATTATTCTTACAAATATGTAAGGTCTATAAAGGGTTATTAATATTTATAAGATTTTAAATATTCAATTAATATAATCAAATTACAAATTCTTATGAGATTTAGAAAATCTACAAAGACTTAATAAAAAAGAAGTTGTTAAATTAAAACTAGAGTTTTAATAAATTTAAAGTTTAAATTGTAATTATTCTTTTATCTATTTAAGTTATTTAATTTTATATTTGTTTCAAATTCCAATCATATATAACCCCCTTTTGAAAGGCTTGTAACTCACCATTAACATCATTCATAACCTCCTCCTAACCTCAACTATAAAAGCAAGGCTTATGCATCATTTTTATTTGCTCATTCTCTAAAAAAATCTCACACAAACTTTTTATCATCCTTTGGTTATAATCAATTTCAAGAATTTTCTTTTACAAGTAGTTTCAAGAATCTTCTAATACTAAGGTAATCTTGTATTTCTTTTATATTATACATTTTTATATTGTTTTAATCATCCTAACGTCCAATTATTCTCATGACTTTATGTTCTTATTTTATTATTTCTTTTAGTAATTCTCTTTTAATTTGATTCATTATCATTTCATCATTAACTTTATAACATTCACTAACCTTATAACAATCACTAACATTCCTAAATCAAGCTAAGAACACAATAACGTAAACAAAGAATCCCGTTTGCATATGGACGGCTATGTCGCCGCATTCGGTTATTCCACAAGATTATTTCCCTAAGTGATGGCTATGCCGAAGTCTTGGAATACTTTTATATAACTCAAATGAAGTCTAATATATCATATATCAACATAATAAATTTGTTCTAACCCGTTTCATGCTTTAATGATTTTAAAAATACACTTAAGTGCCTTACTACAATTTTAGCAGGATATAATCTGACTTGAACCGACCATAACTTGATCATAACAAACTAAATTTGAGTATACTCAGAGTCCAATATTAAGTTCATTGAACTACCTTTTTAACGATAGTTTATATTCTTCAAAGTCAAGGACGACTCAACAATAGCCTTCATAAGATAAGTGCGCATTTCAGCACCTTCTGTCTTGTTCTAATGTTTTGACCTGTTTACGGATCTTTTCATAAAAATATTTCTGAACGAAAGTTGTCTGGGAGACTTTGAACTAGTCAAATGAAATTTTTTTTAATTTTGTGAAACCTTTTTATATTTTAAAAACTTGTTTAAACAAGTACCAAACATTCTGTCCAGAATCTAAAATTGGTACAATAATCGTTTTTCAATCTACCTTTTGCTTATTGGCATTCCTAAGCGTCCTAACTTCTTGTAATGAATTCCGACCTTAATTTATTGTTTTTTTATTATTATCTAGGACATCACCTTTGACTCTTGACATCCAAGCTTTCTTATATACTCTACAACCATCACTATACTTGTGAGTTTTCCATGTGAGTTCTCCATGCCCCCTTTTTACTTTATTTCACACCTTTTAGGGTGAAACATGTTAACCTTATGAACGTACACTTGTAAACATCTTGATACTTGTAAATGCACATGCAATTCATCTTTACTTTTGTAATGGTTATTGATATTATTGTGAGTGTTATATGAGATATATTATATGTTGACAATCATTAACTATTGCTAGCCTGGAAACGTCATAGATCTATGGACCTGACAAGTCTACTTGGTTAATCCAAGTACACTTAGCTAAACGTTTAATCTTGTAATCTTGTAAACTATCAAGGTTTGATTGTAGCTATATGTGTTGGATCAAGAAGACGGCTGGTGCAACCAAAACCAATTCACTTAGACAATTTTGGAACTACATGCAAGGGATTCAGAAGCTTAGCATGGAACTTCCAAAGGTTGCAGAGTTCTTCCGAAGACAAAGTGAAAGATAAACTTCCGAAGACAGAGCTCTACTTCCGAAGCAAAGAACATGCTTCCAAAGATCAAGTCTTAGAAGAAAAGCCTGAAGACTACTTCCGAAGTATGATGATAAAGAGAAGTCTCCAAGCCTTGGAAGAAGCAGCCTCTTCCGAAGTATAAGTGGCTTCAGAAGTACTTACTCTTCCGAAGCCATTTAACCTTCGGAAGACACTGCTATGAACCAGTGGACACAAGTATGGTCTCTGACACTCCGCTGCAGACCTCTGATACTGTATGGTGTTTTCTCAAAGAGCCATGCAGTTGACCATACTTTATTCCATTGTTCACCTTTCTATGATAGTACAAGTTACCAACTTTAGTTGGTGACAAAAGGTAAGTCAGGGACATGTCCTAACTACCAAATCTCAGATAAGACTTTATCCGAGATACCTTAAACTATAGTCTTGTAGTATAGGCTTTAGTTATAGAATCTCAGCTGGTATCAAAGTATATCCGGCTGTAGGTAGTATTATAATAGGTTCTCTTTGTAACTCATTCCAGACTGCTTGTAAGAGTCTTGTATTATTGAGTTGAGAAGCAATATATAAAAGTACCTTGAAAATTACTTCCTGTGTTCTTTATTACTTTCTATATTGTGATCCAACTCTTACTGATTCTATCTTAATCCGAGTGTTGTTCTAGGTGAGTTTGAGAGAAAACAAAGTGTTTAGTGACTTATATCGATCCAGCAATATGTGTTCTATAAACTTGCATAATTCATAACCATTGACATGAATTGCTACTTGTAAATCTTTTATGTTTAACCCATGGAAACTCACCAACTTTCAAAATTGACCCTTTATTTTTAACATGTTTCAGGTTTGATACTTGAGGATCTCTTCGTGCTCATATAGAACTTGGACTTAGTTTAATTGAAAATCTTATGTTGTTGTCTATATCTTGTTTGTATTGTAATGATTTAATTGTCTTGTAATGTTCAATGAAAATGATATTTAATAATATTTCAACATATTTAGTTCCATGTGCTATGAACAATTGTTTCACATTCGTCCGCCTCGATGATTCCGCCGTCAGTCGGGGTGTGACAAACCATATAGTCCTAGTTCCCTATTTGATTTGTTAAATGTTATAAACACTCTCCTCATTGTGTGTTTGTTGTATTGACCATCCCTTAAACGGTCCCACATATATATATATATATATATATATGTGTGTGTGTGTGTATGTATACATATATGTATATATATATATATATATATATATGTGTATATATATGTATATATATACATACATATATACTAACAGAAGACCCGCGCGATGCGACAACAACAACAATTTACAACAAGACTATCATTTGTGTTAGTTAATGTATTCACTTGTGATAAATTGTATTATACGTCTGTTGGTATTTTATATAGAGTTTATATATCTACTATGACATTTATTTGCATGTATTCATGTTTATATGTCTACTATTACTTTCATGTGCAGTAAGATATTGTATTATATGTCTGTTAGTTTTCCTATACATGTTTTATGTTTATATATCTAATATCATAGATTTGAAAGTTGCAGAAAATGTTCTAAAAATAATGAGAAAATATTTATGAAAGCAATAGCTTACCCGGTCAAAACATAACATTCCATGAAAGCAAAAGTATTTCCCAATAAGTCAATAACCATTTATTTTATAAGATAAATATTTTGAGTTTTAACAAATCCAACATTTGTTCAGCCTATTCAAAACTTTAAGTTATGACAATTCAATCTTCAAGTCAACCCAACCCTTTGACCTCAAATAGTTTCGACCTGTAACTCAAATGGGACCACTTTGACCTTTTTACCCACACCGGGCTTGTTCCCACCTGTAGCAAAACAAAAGAATTTAAATCTTTTTCTTCTCAAGTCTTGACTTATGGTTATGCTATTACTATTTAAATACTTGTCCTTACCAAAAATATAACAACCACCTTTCATCTGCAGCTTCTAAACACCAGAGGGTGCTTTAAAAAAATCTTAAATTATTTGAGATGTGCTAAAATTTAAGTCTATTATATAATGAGTAGAATACCAAGATATGTAAAGTTATATATCAATGAAAATACATATAAGAACATTCTTGAATAAACCATTACTGAAGATAAAGAAATTAAAGCTTATCTAGATATGAAGATACATGTTAAAGATGATGATTCCATTCCATTAAACTCTTCTACTCATTTCATTTTATAAATACAAAACAAATTAAGACTAAAGGAAAAGAACACTATAAAGTTAGTGTCCCTAGAAACTTAACCTACAGAAGTTGGGCGTGCGAAAAATCCAACAATATGTGTTTAGACTCGTGAATCTTAATGGTTAGATGAGTCTCTAAATTTTGATGATAAGTAATACAAAACCCTAATAATTGAAAGTACTATTGAGTACTCATAGATTAAGACTATCAACTTCAAAGTGTGCTTCTAGTATATTTCATATAAAACATGAGTATATATAAATAAACACTAATAACTTATAATAGCATTGGTTTTGTGGTGCATCAACATGAGTATAAGGCTCTACACAACAATGAATTGAACAAAGCTAAATAAATAAACACCAACTAAAGTTTTAGTAACATTTTAATGTTAGTAAAGTTAAATGTAAATCTAAAAATAAATGTTACAACATATAAATATAAAAAAATTTAAAATATTAAAACTGTAGATTGCATTCATATTAAGCACAAAACAAAAACAAAAGACACCAGATACTCAAATAAGATGAACATACCTCATTTCTAAAACTCTTGTTGCTCGTGTTTTGTTTTTTGCAGAACTAAAATCACAAAGACCTATAAAACCAAACCCAAGTTTCAACAAATTGCCACGATTTAGTAGATGAGAGGTGCGATTAGGGCAAAACAAAAATAATACCTATAGCAAAAACCGAACAAAACCAATCAGACGTAAAGCCAATGTGGTCCATATTAGATGTAATAATCATGCGGATTTGTTGTATCAGACATGTACTTGTCGAACTTGTTAAAACCATCACCGAGATCTGGTTAAAGCCATCGTAGATCTGAAGTCAAGTCATGGCCACATTCGGAGCCTTTGTTGGAATAATAGGAAGAGGTTTTTTACATGAATGTTGACGGAACCGTATCATTAACAGAACCGTAATACACATGAACACAATATCATTCATTTGAAGGACCAAAAATTCGATTAGCATTTAGACGATTACCTTAGCTGTAAGGCCCCGTTCCCGAGACGCTTACAGCTGGTAAATCATTGCACATAAAACATAGAACTTTACATTTAACCTTCATAAAACATCGCAGCGGAACATTAAAATAACTTTTCATTTCATTATAAATGCTTTTGCAAGTTAATACAATCGTTTATTTCAAAACATTGTTCGTTCGCATTACAATGCAAAAACATTAAACAAAAGAATGTCATCCAAAAGAGCAGAGTAGCCGCCCCGTGCCATCCTCAGCAACATTACTTGCCAATTGAAAACACATAAAAGTCAGCATTGCTGAGTGAGTTCTAGCTTTAGTAAAACATACTTTACTTTCATTAAAACGTCCTTTACTTTTGCATGTGAACACACATCATATGTACATATAGATAATATCATTATTATCTTCATCATTCGTTCATTAACTTTCGTTCATTCATCGTTTGTTATTACCATCTTTTCATTCCATCAAAAACCATGAACTTTACCCTACCGTCATGCATAAAGCTGGTACTGGGCCAAAGTCTATCATAGACCTTCCGTCATGGCGCACAGCACCCTGGCCACAGTACCTAGGGTAAGTTCAGGTGTACCATTGTCATGTGCTATACCTACCGTCATGCATAAAGCGGATACTAGGCCGAGGTCTATCATAGACCTCCCGTCATGGCGCACAACAGTCTGGCCATAGTATCTAGGGTAAGCGACAAAGGTTCTATACAAATGGTCAATCACAAAGAAAGACCCTGATGTGCATCCTTCTGGGGTAGCTAACCCACACACCGTTGGACTAACACCCTTCATTGGGCGTGTTCCGACATACAAGGCTTGCAAGACTTTCTTTATTTTCCATCGTTCATTAATGCATGCATTCATTCATCATGTTCCTCTTTCATTATCTTCCACTTTACGTTACATAATACTTTCATTTTATTTATTAACATTCAACGTAAAGCCATGGGAAAATAACATACAATAAAAGGAACATCATCGTACACAATCAAAATCATCATACAGGGCACCATCATACATACATAACATACATCATCATACATCATGGATAAACATACAACATCATACATCATCATCCATGCCCATCATAACGCCTATGACCTTAAAAGTCAACTTACATGAATCCCTAGGAATCTCCCACGTCCAAAACCTACATCCGCACTTTCCCCAGAAAGTCCGTAACTAAACTATGTTCTTTCGGGCACACAAGCCCTACTTGGGCATATGGGCACCCTTCAGTCGCATGGCCTCCCAGGCGACTATACACAATGCGGATGAACACCGGGTTAATGGGCCCTATACGAATGGACCCAATGCGGATGGACCTAATATGGATGGATCCTATGCGAATGAACCTTATGGGGATGAACCTTATGGGCGAATGAACCTAATGCAGATGAGCACCTAGGCGTATGGACCTTAGTCGCACGACTCACATGCGAATGAACCTCAGTCGCACGACTCATATGCGTATGGACTCCAGTCGCACTACTCGCATGCGAATGAACCTCAATCACATGCCATTCGATCGCATAGCCCTAGCTGATGCAGAATGCAGTTCATCCTGAACCCAATCTACACTATTCGGTCTCCAAACCCTCTCAAATCTATTCTAAACTCAAATCAACCATCCTAAACCTTAGAAACATATACCACAACACCATTCAAGCACACACAAGCATGAAAACAAACCCCACTCGTATCATACACAAACACATACATACGGGTTCAACACACACATTTCAAAAATGGGTTTTACTATGTGTTCCAGCCCCAAATCAGTTGAAAACGTGTAAAAGAGGGGTCCTAGAACTCACACAAACAACCCCCTCGAGTAGAGCTTCAATCTAACCCGCTACAACTCAACTTTCACGCTTGAATCCACGAAACCGAAGCTTGAAACCTCTTTTCTCCCTCTCTTCTCTCTTTGTCCGAATTTTGTGAGTGTGGGGGAGGGTGTGGGCTGCCTTCCCCCTCTTATACCCCCGCTCATTCAAGACTTTTCCCGTTTTGGCAAGTTTGGTCCCTCGACTTTGGACTTTATTTCTTTTCTTTCTTTTGTCGGCTTCAAAGAAAATAACCGGGTGTTACATTAGCCATCATGATTTGCCCAGAACGAGAAATAGATGTCACACCCCGACCGACGGGAGAATCATTGGGGCGGACGAATGTGAAACGATTGTTCATAGCACATGGAACTAATAAGTTCAAATAATATTAAATATCATTTTTATTGAACATTACAAGACGATTAAATCATTATAATACAAACAAGATATAAACAACGACATAATATTTTTAATTAAACTAAGTCCAAGTCCTATATGAGCACGAAGAGATCCTCAAGTATCAAACCTGAAACATGTTAAAAATAAAGAGTCAACTTTGAAAGTTGGTGAGTTTCTATGGGTTAAACACACATACACACACACACATATATATATACATATATATACATATATATATATACATATATATATACATATATATATACATATATATACATATATATATATATATATATATAAGATTTACAAGTAACAATTCATGTCAATGGTTATGAATTATGCGAGTTTATAGAACACATATAGCTACAATCAAACATCGACAGATTACAAGTTTACAAGATTATACGATTGGCAAAGTGTACTTGGTTCCCATGATCAACAAGTCATATGTCATCAGGAGCCGGCAAGATATCGGCTTTAGCACCAAATAGGCTTGTAAGTCCCATAGATCTATGACGTCTCCAGGCTAGCAATAGTTAATGATTGTCAATATATAATGAATCTCATATAACACTCACAATAATATCAATAACCATGACAAAAAGTAAAGATGAATTGCATGTGCATTTACAAGTTTCAAGATGTTTTGTAAGGCCCCGTTCCCGGAAACCTCACAGTTGGTCAATCATAGCAATTAAAACATTAAACATTACAATTAAACAAACTTAAGCAGCGGAAAAAATTTATCAAGAGCCATTCACATCAGTTAAAACACTGTTGTTAAGCAATACATCATCATTGACTGTTTACAAAAGACTTGTTTATATGCATTACAAAACAACAGCAACACAGAGTACGAATGGATGTCAGACTTTCCCTGCCGAGTAGCTTCACCCTCATGCCATCCTCAGCAATAATTACCTGCCAACTGAAAATGTATAAAAGTCAGCGTTGCAGAGTGAGCTCTAGTTTTAGAAGTAATAAAATACTTTCTATATGTTGTATAAGAAAATACTCTTTTTTGTAAAATACAACTCTGTACTGTATATGCAAGCACGCATCAACTATATGAACAAGTATTGTTTGTTTTCTTTAATGTATGCCTTGTCTGTTCTGTAAACTTTTATCTTTATGTTTCACTTTCTATATGGACCAGTACCCCAACTATATGCGCGATAGAAAACGGGTGATGGGCCATCTATATCCCTCGAAAGGGTCAACTGTATCCCTCGAAAGGGTCAACTGTATCCCTCGAAAGGGTTCTATGTACTATGTACAAGGCCAACCCAATCACACAGGGCACGCTGCAAAGGTCCTGCCAATCTCAATTGATTGACCCTGTGTGCACAATAGGGTAGCTAACCCGCATCATAGTTGAGCTAACGACAACATGGTCGTGTACCTCTTGTAAGCTTGCAAGACTTGTTAACATTTTCATTAATGTTCCTCTTCTTTTCTTTATTGCTCTTTCACTTTATTATTACGATATACTTTACGTTACGATAATAACATACCACGTAAAGTCACATACTATAAGTAATAATAATAATAGCAATAACAATAATAAGGAACAAT
>BJCM01207164.1:0-13372 GCA_018326385.1 Flaveria bidentis
TCATGTGCATGCATGCAGAAGGACTTTGGGTGTTTGGTTGCTTCAGCCTCTTCATAATTCTCTACAGACACCAACTTAGAAAATGGGTTTTCTAAAATATTGCTTTGTAATAGAACAACATTATATGGATAGTTTGTTCATGAGATATTATTTGTTTCATTATTTAAGTTGGTTAAATAATAACAAATAAAAGTGTGTTAATGATATAAAATTAAAATAGGTTTTAATTTTATAAATTAAGGGTTAAAAGAGTGCAAATTTATAAAAGTTTCAAAATAGGGGAACCCATTTTGAACTATATTTCGGCCGCCCCATGTGGGGCTTTGAGGGGTCTTTTAGTCTTGGTTCTTCCAAGAATTAATCCTCTCTTGCACTCTTCCAACTCTCCTCTCTCTAAGACACACTTTCTCTTACACACACATAGCAAAACTCTCTCCAAAAGGTGCTGAAAATTTCGGATTTTAGGAAGAAACAAGCTGAAATTTTCGGACTTGTGAAGGACAAAGAAATAGAGTTCTTTGGTGTTGCTCTCCTAACAAGCTTGGTGTTTGGAAGGGCTTGTGTTTTTACAAGCTTGAGGTCTTCTATTTTGGAGGCTACACATTCATGAACATCATCACCTTCATCTTTTTCATCTACAACTTTTTGTTCAAGAAATGTTGTTTCTATGAACACCCTATGGTTGTTATGTTTTGTTTGATAGCATACTATTTCACATATATTATTGATCATCATTTTTGGGTTTTGTTTGTGGTTTAAAATGGTAAAATTTTCAGATTATTAATCACATGTTAAACTCCTTTTTCCGCTGCATTTTTATAGTTTAAATAGTTAAAGTAGCTTGTTTTACATGTGACAAAACCTAACAGGGTAAACTGTTTTCAAAACCTAAACTTAGACTTAAAATGGGACCGAATGAAGGATTCTAATCCAAGTAGCTATGTGCCATCAGGTAAAAGTTTCATGTAAAATTGGGAATTATGTGTGTGTGCCATATGTTCTATGTGCTTCTAGATTTGAATACTGATATGTGTTAGGATAGTGATTGCTTGGGACATGAGAGTAAGGTAAGTAGTTAATCACACTTGGCCACTGTAGTTAAGGACTTACCGTACTTATAATGATCTGAGCAATTATCTTGAATAACCATTTTGGTGTTTGAATCTTATAGGAATTAGTCATGGCTGGTAGAAAATCAGGGAAGGCAACCCGAGGAGGTGCTCATGGTAGGCGTATTACTGAGTGACGTGTCACCCGGAGCAAAGCTAATGCTCCCGAAACGGTTCACGAGGAGTCGGACCTCCATAGTCATCCAGAGGGGGAGGGATCAGCCACCCTCAAATCTACTGTGAAGGAGGCTATCGCTGATGAGTTCTACAATGTAATGTAGAATATGTTACCCTTATTCGTGACTGAGGTGATAAAAGCAGTTAGGGATGGGGAGAAAGCTGAGAAGGAGGGGAAGGAAAATGTGAAGAATTCAGGGAAGTCCACTAGGAGGACTAAAGAATCTGAAAAGGAGCCATCAAACCTAAGGTGGTACTTCATGATGATGACAGTGATGAGGAGTCTGAAAAAGAGACTACTAAGGGGTGCAACTATGGGGCATTCCAAAGGTGCAAGCCCCTGACCTTTGACGACAACGGCAATGCTACTGCCGCTCATCGTTGGGTCAGAGAGATGGAAGCGGTGCTGGAAATTAGTGATTGCAGGGAAGATCAAAAAGTTAAGTTTGCCACTCATTCTTTCGTCGACTCAGCATTGTGCTGGTGGGACAATATTGTCCAGGCTGAAGGAAAGCGATCGATGGCCAAAATGAGTTGGTTTGAGTTGAAGGAGTTAGTGTTGGAGGAGTATTGTCCCCATCGGGAATTAGACACGAATGAAAAGGAGTTCTTGTATTTGAAGGTTAGGAACATGACTCATTAAGAGTATACCTCCAAGTTCAATGAACTTGCAAGACTTGTGCCAGACATGGTGACACCTGCATCCAAGATGATCAAAAGATACACACAGGGTTAGCCTGTTGATGTCAGGAGTCACTCAGCAAAGCTGACTTTTATGCATAATAGTTGGCATGTAAGTGCTGATGCTGAGGACGGCACAATGGATCTACTTAGGGAACTATGGATTGCATTCCTGCTTATGAAATCTTTATTGTAATTTAAGAATAAGTAATATGTTTTGTTTATAATTAAAGGGCAAATGTATGAGTACAACATGGTTTCTAAGTTTTAAATGAATGTCTAATTATTTCCGCTGCAATGTTTTGTTATTAAACTGATTTTATGCTATGATTAACCAACTATGAAGCTTCTCGGGAACGGGGCCTACAAGTGGAGGTTCGATGATGCCTCTCATAACTTTGTTGTGGAGAGAGAGAATGGTGAATGCAATAGGCTGAATGCCTCATCTCTATTACACTCTAGCAGGTTTGACATTGCTGACTTAGTAGAGAAACTATTATCCAATCCCTCCAACTCCGAAACTGCTGCTCATATTAGAAGCAACTCATGACTCTTCATCTTGCTGAGTTAACCATAAGAGCAAAGATTGAAGAGGATTTAAAACTGCGAGAGAAGGAAGACAAGGAAAGATCAACCTCCAAAGGCACAACCTTTCTACAGATAGTGGAAGATCCTGATTTGGAACCTATAGTTTGATGGGAGTATGACTACAACTCTCATCAACTAACTCTGTTCAAAGGGACCTAACAGAGGTTGCATATCACTCAAGGTGACAGACTGGAGCTCCTATCAACTAAAGATCTGTACAAACTTCTTTGCACTACTTCAGGGAAGAACAAAGAAATAGATAAATATATGATTTCCCTTGTGTTGAAAGTTTTGAGAAGCAGGAATAAGTGGAGTTTTGGTAGCATCGGCCTAGGGGGATTTGTTGGATCAAGAAGAAGGCTGGTGCAACCAAAACCAAATCACTTAGACAAATTTTGATGCAACTTACAAAGGCTTCCAAAGCTAAGTGTGGAACTTCTGAAGGAAATAGAGTTCTTCCAAAGACAAAGTGAAAGATCAACTTCTGAAGACAAATTCTACTTCCGAAGTTAAAATACTCACTTCCGAAAATCAAGTCTAAGAAGAAAATATCAGAAGACAACTTCCGAAGTATGAAGAAAGGAAGAATTCCTCATGCCTCGGAAAAAGTATAAGTGGCTTCGGAAGAACTTGTTCTTTCGAAGCCAACTACCCTTCGGAAGACACTGCTATGAATCAGTGGACATAAATATGGTGTCTCTGACACTCCGCTGCAGACCTCTGATATACTGCATGGCGCATTCTCAAAAGCCATGTAGTTGACCATACTTTATTACATTGTTTGCCTTTAGTAGATAGCACAGTTGCCAACTTTATTTGGTGACAAAAGGTAAGTCATGGACATGTCATGACTACCTTATCTTAGATAAGACATTATCTAAGATACCTTAAACTATAGCTTTGTAGTATTTGCTTTTGTTAGAGGATTCCAGCTGGTATCAAAGTATATCCGGTTGTATGTAGTATTATATATAGTTTCTCATTGTAACTCATGTGATATGCTTGTAAGAGTCTTGTAACACTTTGAGTTGAGAAGCAATATATGCCAGTACCTTGTAAATTATCTTTTTGTGTTCATTGTTACTTATTATATTATTATCAACTCCTAGAGACTGTGCTTCATCCGAGTGTAGTTTAAGTGAGTTTGAGAGAAAAACCAAGTGTTTAGTGACATAAACCAATCCTGCAAGATATGTCATCTACCTCTTATTCCTCCACCTTCAGCTCATAATCTGCATCTTGTCCCCTTCTAACCTCTGTCCATGTACGTCAACTGTCTCACCATTTGTAACGACATGCATGCAATCTTCTCGTAGAAGATAATCTCAGTCCTTTCCTTGGCAATCACTCCATTCCTATAATCATGTCAAACTTCCAAGACGAAATCATTTAGGATCTATTAGGATCTATTTGGAAGGTAGGATCCTCTAATAGCACAGTACAATCTCAAATTATCTCTTAAGTATATTCAAGGCTACCATTAGCCCATTTCATAACATCTATCCTCATAACTAGGTTCAAGTCCAACTTAGTTACAAAAGTCAAAGTCAGTACGTCTGGTCCTGTTGGGCATCATTGACACCAATCATAAATGTCTTTCTATGAACAAGGTGCAATATTACCTTGCACTGGGTTAGCATAAGTTGCAGGTTAGATTATGAGTTGTTCCTTTGTTTTTGATCGACCAATTGACCTTGAATCCCATTTAACCATGCATATGCTTTTCATTGATGCTCATGGCTTCCACACTCATACTGTCAATGTCAAACTCTTACCAATTTGATTGCATTAATAGGCATAATTTGATTCACCAGCACCTTAAAGCCCATAGCTAAGCGCTCCAATTGCTTGAAATTAAAATACACATAGCGTCATTGTCAGATGGTGTAGATTTCACTTATTACACTTCGGACAAGTGCCTGGATAGTCCTTCATTTCCAGCTCAGCAACTATATATCCCTTCACGACCTGTTTTTTTTTTTTGTCCACTTTAACTCCTGCTGGCTTACCTGATTCCCTAATATCTCTCTATGTCTCACTAGCTTTCTCCAAGAACCAATACGAACCATCTCATCAGCCAAAGTACCTATCATCTAGTTCACAAGGTAGTACTCCTCGTTTACCAATCCTTTAAGCTTCTCCAAAGTCACGGACATTACAATCTCCATACCTCGAACTTGTGTTTGGGCATTCTACTGCATTAGTTATTCACCTACCTATTAACAAACAACACAATTTACCCTTTGATTCTCAGCAAAGATCTCGATATCCATAGTCGTTCTAATTTTCTTAATGCATCGGGTCAAGGTTGCTACTTTAATTTTCCTGTCATACTAATCTGGCTTGCACATCATGAACTTTGTGTACATATAACTAATACTTCCTCCAATACCATTTCCATCCACATCATTAGTTCCACCATGTCCAACTCTAATCCTCGAGGATCAACACATAGCCTAGTTCAGGCACATCCTTAGTATATCGAAGATGTTTATATATAGGGTTCCCCGCAATGTTCCCACCACACCCAACGATATACCAAGAATGACACTTAAACTAGTTACATGACATCCTCTTATTCTATCAAACTTAATGCTAGACGTTCAAATAACCAATGCCCCAAGTCTTAATATTAGTCTAAGTAAAGCAGCATAAGTAGAGGTAGTGTCACCTCTCTACTTCAACTCTCTCAAAGATTAAGTACATCTTGAACATGTAGTCAAGTTCCATGATCACAAAAACAAAAACGGGCTTAACGTCTTATATATACTTAGCTAAAATGTCGAAGTATGATTCCCATGAAGTCTCCAAATCAGTTTGTACTTATGTAAGGATAAAGGAGGTAGGTGTTTCCACACCATTGATTATAATAAGCACAGGAACTCCAATGTCCCATGTATAGAATAAAAATTTTGTACTAATTATGACTATTATCTCGTGAAAGGGTTTGCTAGATTTCACATGCACTGCAAATTGCCATTACATGTGCACCCGTAGTGGTAATTTACTTTGCATGGCCACTCCTAGCTCCTCCTACGAGAGTCAACGCATCTTGTCAAGTACATAGTATTATCCATGATTAAAGAATCAAGGATATGGTCAATAACTAAAGGTTAATTAACCAAATTTGTAAAGAGGAATCGATTAAGAAAGCATTCACTTGGGTAAGGAACAGTCACAAGAGTCTATTTTAAGAAAGTATTCACTTGGGTAAGGAATAGTCACAAGAGCCCATTTAGTATAGTCCAAAATCCAATAAAGTAGTCATTTGACCCAAGTACGCCATGGTTCTTGTTTGTTGGTGCCATGTTAGCTAGCGTGTTCATCCCCCACGATTCAACTCACAACATAGGTATCACCAGCAAACGTATATAATAATGTTGGCATAACAACCTATGTCCTTTAAAAATCCTTATAACCAAACTTATCAATCGAGACCACATAGTAGTCAAGTGCATAATAAGAGGACGTCCTTACCTAATGCTTTCTTAAGGCACACACAGATCATACAATGACCAAATTCTCCAAATAAGAAGACTATAGAAAATACATAAGGCATGCTACCCAACACAATAGATAATGCACATAGAATATTCACATGTATAATAGTACACACATAATCCTATTATGCATACTACATGTGGGTACTTAGGTTATAGTCCAGGTCAAATGATCCACCTAATTCTTTATAACCAATGGCTTTGATACTAATCTATCACACCCCCGCTAGAAGCGGAAGCACAAGGATGCGATGGACGGGATTGTCATAACTCATTGGGACCTAAGAGAATCTCTAAAGGAATTCCCAATCAATGGGTCACGACATCGCCCGACACAAAAAACAAGTGTCAAGAACAATCAATACCATAATGTTATTCCATATATGCACAAACAATTCAAAAGTTCCAAACAAGAACAACCAATACTAGATCAATCAAATCTGAGTACAAATACAACAATAACGTAATTTCCAAACTATGTCCCAATGTCTAATGCTCTTGAAGGAGCAGTTTCATCTAAAATCGATTATCCAAGTACCTAAGCATTGTTACCAGAAAAGACATGCTATAAAATTCAACATACGTTGGTGAGTCCATAGGTTTAAAAGTACAAACAGTTTGCCGTGTATAACAACTACATATGGTTGTATGTGGGTAAGAGTACATAGCAATCATAAATATCAACACAAGTCTAAAAGCAGTCTAAGTACAGTTACTCGGATTATATTGGGTAAGAGTACATAACAGTCATAAATATCCACACAAGTCAAAAATCAGTACAAGTCCAATTACCTGGATTATATTCACCCAAGGGCAAGCCAAGGCCAAATCAGTCTCGACTAGTATACTAACGACAGGGGTGGGGGTGTCAACCGGTTAGTACTAACAATATCTCTCCATGACGTCCAAGTCACAATAACAAGCCCAAGTCCAAGTACACACTCATGAATGAACATCTAGACTCAACCCATGATTCAAACCACATACATTGTCTCAAAATAGTCTAAAAGACATGGCATAGTCCAAACCAGTGAGCAAGCTTTTGCCCCAAGCAAAGACGTTAAAAAAGGGCCGTGAAACTCACCTTGAAATAGTATAGTCCAAATACTACAACAAGCAAAGCAACACTTAAGGTACAAAATTATGAGAAGGATTACTAAAGAACAATAATATGACCATTATGGGTGTAATTCTTGTAGCCCGGTCCTTAATGTCCATCACGATTTTTAATTTTATAAAAACATGATTTACTAGAAGGACAAGTCCAAAGTCGAATTTGTACTTCACATTTTGTCACATTTTGGGTTTTTAGTTGTCGGTTTATATTACTTTATTAATGTCCGTTAATGCACGTCGATTTGTCTATACCCAATGAACTAAGGCTATTAGTGTTTTATCCTTTTTTAAAATTTGATAAATCACTTTTAAAAAATATTTTCAGAATGAAGACTTGATTGCGCACCAGTTTATAATAAACTGGTTGGAGGTTGAAACGGTAACAAAAAGTCACGTAATAGGAGTCATTAGAAATATATGACTTTAAAATAAACTCTAGAAAAATAATCATCTCAATTGGATAAAATATGAGAAAGATATGACTCGACAAACACAGACCAACCTGCTGTCCAGATTCGTCAGTTTTGACCTTCTGTTTTGTGTGTCGCGTTTGAAGAACCAAACGATGTTGAAACGACACAAGAACACTTGGGTTAGTTAGAGGAATCATTGAAATTATTTTTAGATGAAAAATTAGACCCATTTGGACTTATTATGACCAAGTTATGCCCACTACAAAACGTCCTATTTTTCGGACAGCAAACTGTCCAGTTCATTAGTCTTGTTCCTTTGCATCCCAAACCTCAATATTTGACCCTTATTGACCCGAGTTCTTAAAGAACATTTATCGCATGTTTCAGTTAACCAAAACTTTAATTAAGCACTTGAATCATTCCAATTTTCTGTCCCATACAATTAGTCGGATTTTAGTCTTCCGGTTCGCATCACTACTTAATCTTTCCATAGTTTTGATTGTACAAGTCATCCATTCGTTCAAGAAACAATATTAATGATTTCCAAAATGATTTAAGAGACCAAAATGTCTGTTTAGATCAGGTCACATAAGATTACAACCCAATTTTTAGTAGATTCAAGAATATTTAAAGACCAAGGATTACGGTTTTACTAGATAGAGAACTCAACACCCGTAACATCTAGATCTTCATGATCCAACGTCCAAAGCAAAGAATAGAAGAATATTAGATGATGATTTTGTGTTTAGATGATTAATATCATCCATAATAAAACTGAATAATGAATAAAATCATCAAACAATGATTTTTCTTATAGGGAGATTAGGAGATGAACATGCACAAACAATTTTCACAAATTAGTTTTGAAAAGGAACTTGCCAACTAAACTTTACATATAAAATGTGTAATGGTCATGATATAGTAAAGCTTAGGTAAGGTCAGATTTCTAATTCGTTGACACTTTTGATGGTTCAAGATAATAAACCGTAACCGAGTTCTAACCAAATAAATAGGATTATTCTTAGTAACTTTTAATAAAAAATAAAAACATTTTTAGTAAAACTAATTAACTACCTAGGTATAAATCCAACAAGCTGCAGTAACACGAATGCTATAACTCGTTTGACTATCTTAAAAACTACGAATCTAACATTAACTAGATTTGTTGCTACTCCCTAAGAAAACAAAAAACATGTGTGAAGCACAAAATAGGTTCATTAGAATGTCAAATGGAAATATTACTCCTAGGTTTTAAACTATAATTTTTGGATTATATGAGGCTGATGCAACCAAAACAACACTTAGAGTATTTTGAAGTACATATGAAGTGGTCTTCCGAAGACAAAGCTGCTCTTTCGAATACAAGTCAAAGATCTTCCAAAGCTTAAGTATGAAGAACTTCCGAAGGTAAAACTCAGTCTTCCAAGACTAAGTAGCTTTCCTTCTGAAGTATTTGAAGAACTTCCGAAGGTAGACTCAGTTTTCGAAGACTAAGTAGTTCTCCTTTCGAAGTATAAATACTTAGAAGATCCAACGCAAAGTCTCTCGATAAATAAGTCAAGAAGACTTGTAGAAGAGTGGGAAGAAGTTGAATCTTCTGAGGTATAAATGGCCTCAGAAGAACTTATTCTTCAAAAGCCATTTATCTTCGGAAGAACCAACTATGAACCAGTGGACATAAGTATGGTCGGTCTGACATCCCCTACCACCTCTGATATACTACATGGCATTTTCCCACGCCCATGTAGTTTACCATACTTTAATCCATTGATCACCCTTTATGAATTAGTACAGTTATCACCTTTAGTTGGTGAAAAAAGGTAAGTAATGGACCTATCATGACTACCTAATCTAGGATAGTATTTTATCTTAGATATTATACTTCTACAAATGTAGTGTTTGTTTAGTTGTAAATTCCAGCTGGTTATCCAAGTATAACCGGTTGTAGATAGTAGTATATATAGTTTCTCATTGTAACTCATCAAACTATGCTTGCAAGAGTCTTGTAATACTGAGATAAGAAGTAACATATATAATTATCTTGAAAAACCTTTCTTGTGTTCATTAACTTATTATATTATTTGTCAACTTCCTTAGAGATTCTACTTTGTCAACCAAGTGAGATTAAGTGAGTTTATGAGATAAACTTATGTTGTGAGACCAACACCAATCCTGCAATTGGTATTAGAGCTTCATAGGCTCTTTATTATAAGATCCAACCATCCCAAATCACCCTATTTCATCACACTTACTCCCTTCACTCAAATGGCTCTTAACCAGAAATTTTCTGAGTCTGATATGTTTAGAAAAAAGGAGTCAAGGATGGTTTCACATTTGTTTTATCACTCCTATTCATTTAGTGCATGGTGTAAACGTATTGAAGGCTTTATCAAGTATCAAGACAGCCGAATGTAGAGATCTGTTACTCATGGTTATTACAAGCCAAAGGTGGAACCCTAACTGGTAATGGTGCCATGATTGAGAAGGATGTTAAAGACTACTAAGATGAAGATTTCAAGAAGATAGAAATTGACTGCAAAGTTATGACTGTGTTGCTTATGACTACACCAAACTCCATAAAGGTAGGCTTTCAGCAATGCAAGACTAGCCAAGATCTATTTGATGCCTTGACATTGATGTACACTGGTTTTACTAATTCCAAGGAGTCCAAGAAAGATGTGTTGAAGCAAAAGTTTGAAAACTTCACACATATTATTGGTGAGACCTTGAGTCAACAATACTTTAGATACACGGACTTGATCACCTCTGTTCAGTCTATGGGAGTGGTTCTTCGGAAAAGAGACATGGTAAGAAAATTCATTAGTGCACTTCCTCATTAATGGACTTTTACTGTGTCTCAATCAAGAGAACTAAGAATCTCAACACTCTCACTATGACTGAACTATATGGAATCCTTGATGGATATCGTATGGAGAGGGAAACTCAAAATGGCCATCAGATGAACAGAAACTCAAACCTTCCTCTCAAAAATGATCTACATGTTATTGAAGTTTCAAGAACTCCCCAACCCTAGTTGTACGGAACTACCCCAACAACCATTATCTTCTTCTAGGCCTTATATCATATTTCCTGAGTCACTCAGAAACAGGCTCAACAAAATCCCTACCAGGATAGTTGTGCTTTTGTTTTAGGGAATGAGCACTTTGGAGATTTCAATTTTGTTTTGATGATCTTGAGTTTTTAGCCCAGATGATGTGGAATACATGGACATTGTCTAGCAGATGGCTCCCCTAACCTACAAAGCAAAGAAGTTCTTCAAGAGAACTAAAAGGTAATTTCTTCAGAAGCCAACCAATAACATATTTGGGTTTGACAAGTCAAAGGTCAAGTGTTATAACTACAACCAACTTGGTTATTTTGCAAGGGAATGCAAGGCTCCTAGATCCAATCCTTGTGCAACTCAAACCTCCTAACATCCTACTACCCCAAAGTTACAACCAAACCAACTAAAGAATAGACTGTAGTTGTTGCTCAAGTAGTTGATTAGAGCTTCATAGTGCAAGATATCACTCCTCAAGCTCTCATGGCTAAAACTGAAGACAGTAAGGTGTATGAACATCTCTATATTCCAACATGCATTGCTATGGTTAAGTTATATCAGGACTACAACATGGAAACTAAATCTGATATTGAGTCCTTAAACATATTAAAATCTAACTTTAAGAGAGCAGAATCTTACTACAAACTCAAAATTAAAGGCTCAAATAAGAGATTTAATCTCCAAATTGACTGAGGCTCAAGCCCAGCTAATAATAACTGAGGCTAAAGAAAAGAAGTATGCCATTGAAGAGCATAACTTCAACACCATCATTGCATCATCCTCCCACTCAAAAATGTGTTATCAAACAAAAGTGGTTTGGGAACCAATGAAATTTCTCTACCACACTCTTATGTGTCTATTAAAATAGCAAAGATGAGGTACTGATGAGCAAGTGGTTGCAACTACTAACCTACTACCCAATGAGCAGAAGAATGATGCAATCATGGTAAACACCATAGTGAAGGATAAGGCAGAAAACCTCATCCACACCACTAATGATCAACCCCTAACCATCAAAGCCAGAAAGACTAAAATCAGGACTGCAAGAAAACTACCAAGAAGGTGGTTGATTCAAAGCTTAAAATAGACCCAAGGCAAAAGGGTGTATTCATCTCAGCGGATTCCAAGTGGTTGGAAGTTTCGATTCAAGAAAAGAGTGTAATACCATCACTCCTATGCAGCTAAAGGATCAAAAATTAAAGGGAAAGGCTATCAAAGAAGAAAAGAAGTGCAAGAAACAACAAGCCTCATGCCCCCATCAAGAATAACATTGAGTGCATAATTTGTGGTCTGCATAACCACATTGCTAAAGATTGTTACTACAATCCGGTAAGGACACATTATGAAATCAATGTTTAGAAAGAAGGAGTCAAGGATGATTTCACATTTGGACCTTACCATATGGTGCAAGTTTTAAGGAAAGGAAAGTTTGTTTTCAAAGCCAAGTTGCTTTCGGAAGAAACTCATTCTTCCGAAAGGAAATAGCTTTGGAAGACAAGTCAAAGAACAAACAAAGGAACATAAAGAAACCTTTGAAACCTTCCGAGAAGAAGACTGCTTTGGAAGAAAAGGTGGTGACAACTTCTCCTAAAAAGAAAGTAGCCTTAGAAGAAAGTCATGCTACTCAGGCCTCCATAGGCTCATCTACACTGATCAGCCATAGGATTTAATGGAATACCAGAACAGATGTTGCAGCCCAAACCTCTTCTTCATAAGCCATACTTGAACCCCTATGCATACATTTCGGTTCAATTATCTCATCTACATTGGAAGAGCCCAAGACCAACAAGGCCTGAATTTTCAATAGTAAATAATCATTTCACCTTATGTGTAGAGACATTCACATGAAAAGAACATAAATGTATGGATAGTGGATAATGGATGCTCCTGGCACATGATAGGGAAGAAATATCTCCTATAACAATTTGACCATTTTAATGGAGGTCCTGTTTAGTTTGGAGGTGAATCCGAAGGATACATTTCTGGTAGATGTAGTGCATCTAATGGTAAGTTGATAGAGTAAACTTTGTTAAATAGCTTGAACATAAATCTTTAGTATTTCTTAATTCTATGATCAAAATCACCAAATGATTTTCACAAAACATGAGTTCATTATCCTCAAACCCATGATGACAATTCCTTAGGAATTGGTTCTTCTTAGATCTCCTAGGAGAGGGGATATGTACAAGCTAGATATGCACAATGCTTCCCCACCAGGTGACATATCATGCTTTCTTTCCAAAACTAATGGTGATGAGTGAACTCTTTGGAATAAAAGAATATGCCATGTTAATTTTAAAATCATAAATAAATTGGTTAAAAATAACCTGGTACATGGTGTGACTAAAATGAAATTTCTCTGTAAAGATAACTTTATTGCTTGTCTAAAAATGAGGCAACACAAGGTATCTCACAAATCTAAAAAGTTTAACTCCATCACCACCCTCATTACCCTTATTGCACATGGATCTATTTGGTCCCACAAGTATAATGAGAATTGGAAGGAAAGCATATTGCCTTATTGTAGGATTCTTTATGCCCAAGACACCTAGAATATTGATGCGGTTAGTACGTTGTGATCCAAGTCGGGTTATACCCAATAACAAGCTTAGCAAACACCAATTGGTATTTGATTGATGATATGATCATTCAATCAAATATCTACACCAATTTAGAAAATGGGTTTTCTAAATAAATTGCATATGTGGTGGAACAACTTATTAGGAT
>BJCM01207165.1:0-10329 GCA_018326385.1 Flaveria bidentis
TTCATTAGATAAAACATTTAAGCATAAATAAACATAATTGAACATTAATTACATTTGTGTAACATATAACTCAAGTACAAAAGTTTTAAATACATAAACATCTAATAATTACTTTTGTCCTGCTCCTTTGATTCTTCTGCTGGAGGAACTGAAGAAAGGCTCCTCGATCTTGGCTATGTTTGGTACGCCTCTCCTGAGCTTGAGGAGAGGTTGATGCAGCAACATCACCTTCCTCATCATCATCATCTTCTCGGTCTTTTCAACTCAGTCCACCCTCTCCAACCTCCTCCTCAGAATCTTCTTCATCCTCTTCATCATGATCATCATCATTATCACCATCCTTGATCTCAATAGGCTCACTCTTTGATCCTTTAAGCTTTAGAAGTATCCTTTTGTTCTTCTTCTCAAGCTCCTCACTCCTTTTCTTCGAAGCCAACACCAGCTCATTTTGACTAGTAAGTGCATGGAGGGCTCGGCTTAGAGCTCTCTCATACCGGTCACTCTTCTCACTGAGCACCCTGATCTCCTGAGCTTGAGCTTGCATTCACCTCTATCAACTGGTCGAGCTGCGCACCTTTTTTCTCATCTATGGCAAGCAACCTTAGCATAATTCGGTTGAGGTTAGCCAGTTGTTCCTCTAACCCGGTGTGGGGTAGAGAGGGTCCAACTATGAAAGGAGAATGTGTGGATAGACCTGCTTGAAGAGAGGTGGTGGTAGTAGTGGATGTGGTGAATATGGGAGGTGGAATGTGTGTGGGTTGTGGTGGAATGGTTGTGGTAGTGGTGGCTGGATGAGAGATAGTAGTAGTGGGTGGAGTGGTGGTCGTAGTGGTGGTAGCAGGTGTAGTAGTGGGTGGAGTGGTGGTGGTAGTAGTAGCTATAGGGGTGGAGATATGAGGTGTGGTTGTGGTGGTAGCTGTGGTAGTGGTTGTGGGAGTAGTGATTAGGGTGATCCTCTGCCTCTTGCTCTTCTTCTCGGAGGGTTGGGCCATTTTTTTCTTCCTTGAGCCCTTGGAGACAGAGGCTCCCCCTGAGCCGATTGGCTGGTATGGGGTGTAAGTAGGATCAATGAAATCTGTAGCACCACCCTTTGACCCAGCCTGGCATCCACCAACCACCGCTTTACCTCTCTCGGTGGCCACAACCCTACTATCAACTGTCCTCATGAGAGGCTCCTCATCTGACTCATCATCTTCATCTACCTAAAAATCGGGGTGGCTTGGAGCCTGCTGGGATCCACTAGGAGCCTCCCCGCCTTAATCATCACCATGGTCGTCGTCATTGTCATATGTATCATCAATGGGTAGCTCAATCGGCTTGACATCTGAGTCACTCTCATCGTGACGCCACTTCTTGTGAGAGGCGCCACATAATTAGCACTTGTCAAGCGCCCGAACAGTCTCCTGACAGGGGGGCTTCACCTGCTTCCCCCTATATACTATCATCTTACCCAAGGTGGTATCATCCATCACCTCGATTACCACGACATCTTCTTTCTCCTTTGGCAAAAACGGAAGCTTCTCATCAATAATAAGCTGTAATAACCGAGGGTACATGCAAAAACCTTCCTTACCCTTAGCATCTAGGTTCTCTATCAAGTAAGAGAATATTATGTTGGAGAAGCTGAAAGGATGGTTCAGCACCAGTGCAATGTATGCATTTTGTATTTGGTCAGATAGATCATCAAATCCTCCCATCCTTGATGCTATGCACTTTAGAATGACATGGGCCAAGTACTTGAACTAGGGACATAGGTTGCTTTTGTTGAGCACACCTGAGTTGATGTCCCCAGTGTACTTCATCCGTAGAAAACAGCCCCTTACTGTTAGAGGATGTAACTTGGTCGGGTGGGCATCATCATCACCCAGATCCAGTACCCATGTTGACAAAAAATGAAGCTCCGTATAAAGTAAGGCTCAGCAGATCTATCAACTGAAGCACCTTCCCCGAAGGCCTGCTGTAGAGACCGGTAGGGTGTGCAAGGAGCAGAGATAGCTTTGTAGATCTTCCACCTCCTTAGAAAAGCAATAATCCTAGCAAACTCGGTAGCATTCCGAGTGGTCGAATCCAAGTGAGCACAAATGTTGTGCTTGGAGTTGATAGTCCACCTATTAGCCATGTAGCTATAACACAAGACACATAAACATTAGATTTGTGCATAACAGAAGACAGTTGAAATTAAACTGTTTTGAGATCAGTCTGGTTTAATCGTGGGATTGAACCATACGATTGAGTTCAGTCGTGCGATTGAGCATGCAGCTGAGTTCAGTCGTGTGATTGAGCTTGCGACTAAACTTAGTCGTGTGTTAGGCCATGCGGTTGAGTCAATCGTGTGAATGAACTCATACGTCTGATTCATTTGTGTGATTGAGTCATACGCCTAGCTCAATCGTGCGATTGAATTTCATCAGCACGTCCATTCGTATAACTCTCTGTTTGACATTTGAAATTCTAATCATGGTCAAAACTAGATGTTAAACATTGTGTTTTGGGGCATTAGACTCGCAACCACTCAAAATAACACCTAATGTTCTTTAAATCAACGATTATGTCCATTTAGGTGGTTTATTTTGAAGAGTTTGTCTAAGTTCTTGTTTTGAATGATTTTGGTCATTAGGGATTTATTATCCGGGACATTGAAGTCGATTTTGATCTCACATTACCTGTAGACGCATAAAGTAAACGTTAGAATCACAATCAAGATGCTAAATTAATCAAACAAAATTTGGGCAGAGTCTCGGTACTTTCGAGCGACTAAAGGCGATTGAGGGGTGATGAGAACATGCGACCAACTCCCCGCTATTTATACTAAGTTAACATTTAGTTATGCGACTGGGCCCATTCACATGCTTCATTCGTGCGACTGGGGTTCAGTCGTGCGACTGGCTCATACGTATGGTTCAATCGTGCGATTAGCTCATACTTGTGGTCTAATCGTGCGACTGGTCCATACTTATGGTCCAGTCATGCGATTGGCCCATACTTATGGTTTGACCTCGTACACTTTCAAACATACACGTGTAACTATTGACAAGACATTATGACCGATGATCATCTCAGACATGACCTTTTTAATTTGAAAAACTGTTTGATCATCTCAGACGTGATCCTTTTAATTTTTAACATTTTGGTCACCTCAGACGTGACCCCTTTTGAGTGAGTAATTCATAGAGTATGAAGAGTTGTAGAGTCCGACATCTACGTAACAAATTACTAGAAAACAAAAATTTGAAAACACTTTGAAATTTAAAAACAAAACAGGACATACTTTTGTATTTTTGATTCGAGATGGAATTAAACTTATTAGAGAACATCTAATTGATTTTACTTCCTGGACAACACAACTTCAAGTTACGTTTATCATTTCTGGTACGATTCATTATGGAATCATAGAGGTATGTCAGAATCATTTGGGACATTTTCATAAGCCATTTTGATGCTAGATTCTTGTTTTGAATGAGAGTCAATAGCAGTTTTAGGAAATCATACTAGAGCTATAAGATGCACACATTGATTTTGACTTTCAAGAACTGCAGCTCACGATGATTGTTAGTATACTTGTCCACTTAAATCCATACACAAATTTTTGACGTACATTGGTGATGAGTTAAGGTTTAATTATTTCAACAAGCATTTGTGGATCCCATGCTTATATGGTAATCAACATTCCTCAGGAGATTTTTGAGCGGTCTACGGGTATATTCAAGAAGAAACTAAAAGCTTTCAAAGAGATGCCAAGCCTCAAGTCAGTGCCATCACACAACAGAGAGGCATAAACAACAATGAATTCTAGAATATTTAGGTTATGCTTATCCTCAAGTTAGTGCCACCACACAGCAGAAAGGCACACAACCTATCTTCTTGTTAGAGCATTTATTTTCTTTTTGTACATAACACACCAACAACATAAGTTATTAGCTTGATTGCATTTAGCATTTTTCCATGTGCTTTGCTTATTTTTATGGTCGCCTGCACACATTTGTGGTGTTTATTTTGCTCTTCACCCCTTATTGGAACTGCGTTGATTGTGTTAACCAGTGATAAGACCAGTGATAAGATGGGAACCCACAACAAGTTGAAGAACTTAGTTTGAATTTCAAACCACCAATGAGGTCTACTCATCTAGTGTGTTGAATCTACCGACACATCATATAATGAACTAGCAACCTCTAGGTCTACTTTCTCTATGTTACCTCAGTAGCATACTAGTTTTGCTATCATTTTTCCTTTTATTTTTCTTAGACTTCTCAGATTTATTCTTTGAATTTTGCATCTTAATCGTTTAAAATCTATTAAAGTCCCAAACAATCTGTTCCCTGTGTACTATCATTTTCCATAAACGCTGAATCAGAATCACAGATTTGATTTCATTTCTTTTAGCTAAGCTGTCATCCTCCCTTTTTTTAAGTATTTAACTACTGCACGAATTTAATACTAATTTAACCTATTCTCCCTTTAAAATTCTAAAACCAAAAATATTTTTGTGTTTTTGGATTTTTAATAGATAGAAAAATAAGTAAAATAAAATAAAATAAAAAATTAACTACACAAGTCGGAATACGAACTTTTGTCTTCTGGAATCACTTCACATTTCTTTTTCACGCCATTGACCGCTAATAGATATAAGAACCTCAGTTTATCAAATACTTTTGTGTAGAGGTCGGCGTGTTGAAAATCCGTATTAATTTTAACCACATCGATTAAGTGCTTTTCAAAACAGTCACATATAAAGTGATATTTAATACCGATGTGTTTAGTTTTAGGATGTTGGACTGGATTTTTTGTTACGGCTATAGCAGCAGAATTATCAACAAAAATAAGAGTGTTAGAAAATTGCAAACCATAGTCGCGCATTTGCTGTTGAATCCAAATGATTTGTGAACAGCAACTTGCAGCAGCAACGTATTCAGCTTCACATGTTGACAGAGGAACGGAGATCTGATTTTTACACTGCGAGGTGACTAACCATCTACCAAAGAACTGACATCCTGCTGATGTTGATTTGTAATTCATTTTACAACCACCATAGTCCGAGTCACTATACACTATAAGCTCAAGGTCATCGTCATGAGGATACCACAACCCAAGTGTTGGAGTACCCTTCAGATAACGAAAAATTCTTTTGATGCCTATGAGATGGTTGACTTTTGGTTTCGCCTGATATATGGAACAAAGACACGTCGTGTACATGATATCAGGTCGTGAGGTTATGAGGTACATGAGAGATCTGATCATTCTTCTATACATAGTGGCATCAACCAGATCACTATTTTCGTCGGGTGCCATGTCATGGTTTGTAGCAAGTGGAGTTCCACTTGTAGAAGCATTCTCCATATCGAACCGACTGAGGATATCACCTACATACTTGGTCTGATGTAGAAATATTCCTTTTGGTGTCTGATCCACTTGTATCCCGAGAAAGAATTTCATCTCTCCCATGACACTCATCTCAAATTCTGCTTTCATTACAGATTCAAATTCTTTACATAACTCTTCGTTTTTGGAACCGAAGATTATGTCATCAACATAAATTTGTACTAGCAGTAAGTCACCATCTTTTTCTTTGATGAACATTGTACAGTCAATAACTCCCCTGTGAAAACCATGTTTCACCAAATGAGTTGAGACTTTCTCATACCATGCTCTAGGGGCTTGATGGAGCCCATAGAGAGCCTTATCCATCTTGTAAACTCTGTCCCAATGATAAGGATCCTCAAATCCTTCGGGTTGACTTACATACAATGTCTCACGGATTTCACCATGAAGGAACACACTCTTGATATCTTGTTGATAGACTTTGATCTTCATGTAGGATGCATAAGCTAGAAATATATGTATTGCTTCCATCCTTGCCACTAGTGCAAACACTTCATTGTAATCTATGCCTTCGACTTGTCGAAATTCTTGAAATACAAGTCGGGCCTTATTCCTTTTTATTACCCCTTGGTCATCTTTCTTGCATTTCAGTACCCATTTAGTGCCAATCAACTTTGCACCTTGTGGTTTGTCCACAAGGGTCCACACTCCTAATTTCTTGAACTGTAGGAGTTCTTCTTGCTTTGCACTAACCCATGCCTTATCGTTTAACGCTTCACTAATGTATTTTGGCTCAAATTGAGACACAAAACATCGATATGCTCCATCGTGAAGGTATCCCTTTTCCATTACCGATGCATAATCAGTTGTGTATAGCTAATTTCTAGTCTGTATTCCTGATCTAACATCCCCAATGACATTGTCCAGGGGATGATAAATATTTATCCATGATCCTGGAATTGTTAGAACAACCACCTCATGATCCAGATTATTAAACTCAGGTTCAGGATCTGTAGCTGTTGGATTATGAGGTTCCGAAATGTCAAAGGCATCAGGATTTGATGCTTGTGTACTTTCATTGGTAGGAACCTGTTCCCCTGTTCCACCTATTCAGTCTCCACTTCTTCATCACCAGAGGAGGAATCACTTACATCAAGTGCTCCCCCTAAAGGATTAGAAGATTCACCTTGTGGAGTTGATGCTGTCGAGTCTAGTGGTCTTGTGTCTAGGACCTCATACATCATTCTGGTCATTAACTTATCATTCGGGAGGGAGGGAGGTATGTTGAAGGACTTAAAGAATCCATCATAGTCAAAGAAGAATGAAGGTCCCTTTTCAGCAGGGGGTGTTGTATCCCTGAACATCAACATTGCACCACACCTCTACCTGACCCGTTGAGTTGTTATAAACTCTCTTGTTAGGTATATTGTATCCAAGGAAGATCCCTTCTTCAGCCTTCTCACTGAACTTCCCAAACTGAGTTTTCTTCAGCAGCGTACATGGTGCACCAAATGGTTCGAGATAGTCCAGGTTAGGTTTACATCACTAGAGCAAATCATAACATGTTTTACATGATGTTTTACCTCCAAGACCCGATTGAGGGTGTAGCATGCATTGGCCACTGCCTCGTTCCAAAATTGGATAGGGAGTTTCGAGTCGGCTAGCATCGTTCTTGTTGTCTCTATCAAGCTCTGATTCTTTCGCTTAGCAGAAATAAATTGATGTACAATCCCTTTTTTTGTACCTAACGCCTCCATCCACTAGTTCTTGAACTCTATGCCGTTGTCTGATCGAATCTGTCTAACTTTCAGCTTGTAGAGTGATTCCAATGTAGTTACTAGATGTTTGAATGATTCAAAAGTTTATGATTTGGCATTCAGAAACATCACCCAAGAGAATCTTGAGTAATCATTTGTTACTACATAGCAGTACAAATCACCAACAATACTTTTAGTTCTAACAGAACAAAACAGATCCATGTGTGGAAGCTCGAGAGGCATATCTATTGAGTTAAATTTCTTTGCCTTATGAGCCTTCTTGGTCTGTTTCCCTTTCTTAAAAGCTATGCAGAAGTCTGGAAGTTGAAAGTTCTTAACATTTACACCATTCACTAGATCATTCTGAATCAAGTGAATCATCTTTCTAGAATTGATGTGTCCCATTCTCCTATGCTAGGAGATTGAGTCCCTCTCTAATGCCTTTGATAAGAAGCATTGAACTGTGTGATTAGTTGTGGATGTTTTTGATAGATCCAAGACATATAATTCGTTATATCTTGAAGCTGACATGAGAACCTTATCCTCCTTAATCACATAGTCCTTCTTCAACATGTAGCACTTCTTGTTGTCAAAAACAACTTTGAAGCCTTTGTCATAGATCTGGGAGACTGAAAGCAAGTTGTTCTATAGTTTTTGAACGTAGTTGACCTTATCAAACTTGACTTTCTTGTTTTTGAACATAGATCTGGTACATCCTCCTTTATTCACAACAAATGATACATGTCCTCCTTTAGTTTGTTTGACGTTGAATAGGAGAGACAAGTTCCCGATCATGTGCCTAGACACCCCACTATCAACAATCCAGGTATTTGTGATAGCATTGTAGCAGACAACCTGCACATTCAAAGGAAATGATCAGTTCAGGTTTGGGACCCAAGCCTTAACTGGCTTGGGTGACCCAGAGGAATCACACATCATAAATTCAACCCACTGTCCACTTGAGGTTGAGGGCATATTGTTATTCTTATTATTCTCATTATCAGACAACTTATTTGACTTTTCTTTCCATAAGCCAGTTTTGTGTATGGCCGGTTTGTGATAAATAGACGAATGTCTTAGAGTTTGAACTTTAGGTTCACTAGTTCTCTTAGGAGGAGTAATAGAACTCCTTTTAGAAGAACTTTATTTTGTATCATAAAGTTCAATTTTCTTTCTGGGAGTCAGATAATAAGGACAATTAGAAGTAATATGTCCTCTATTTCCTCAACTATAGCATGATCGTCCTTCTACATGTTGAGGAAACTGTTTATGTGGGGTTGAGTGTGATATAGGTGCGACATGAGTCTGGTTGGGTTTAGTCACTTCTCGTTTAGATGTTTATACTTCATTAACAAAATTAATTGTTTGAACATTTTAAACATCTTTAGCCTTTGGTTTATTAGGACTTTGACGTGTAACACGGGGTTGGTTAACTGGTTTAGTCATTTTGGATTCAGAAGAAGAAATGTGTGAAACTGACATTACCTTAACCATTTAAAATTTATCATCCAAATTAACAGTAGGCATCTTTCCTTTTGATTCCATAATAGACTCCTTCTATTTAGTGATAGAATTCACTAGTTTACCCATTGAATCAGGATCACTAACCAAAGTAGTGGACACCACATGATCCTTTACTGGCTTATTATTTACAGGTCTACCTTTTGTATTTAAAAGGATCTCATGTGGTGGTGGAACTACTTTGTAACCCAACCATTCCCCATTATTTCGTTCTTTCACTAAGTGTTGAACTATGTGAGAAGAACTGGTCCAACTATGCAGTTTTTGTTTTAAAGAATTAATTTCGACTTCTAAAACGGCTTTTTCATTCTTAGTTTCTTCCAATGAATATAAATAAAACTTTATATCATTTGCTTGATTGAAAGCAACAACGTCGGTTTCCCTTAGTTGCTTACCCAAAAGTTCTATTTTTTCTTTGTAACTGCAATTATTTTGTTTTAAAATACGATTAGCTTCAGTGCACAATTGTAAATCATTTACCAAGTTATCATAGTGGTCTAATAACCTAGAAAATTTCAAATCAATGCTTTTTCTAATTTTTTCACATTCAGTACAAGCATGTTTTTCAAACAGTTGGTCTTTAGTACTTACCTGTGAGGAATTAGTTGAATCAGCCATCAATGCAAAGTTAGACTCTTCAGTTGTTAGAGATTCTGAACTTATTGCTCTCAGCTCTTCCTCAACTAAGTGATATACCATGTTCATAGCTTCTTCAGTATCTGACATTACTTGCTCAACTATGATCTCACCTTCACTCGTAGAACCATCATCCAGTCTCTCAACCCAGACAATGTTTGATTCACCCAGAGATATATAGCGGAAGGTCCGGTCTTGCCCATCATCACCTTGAGTGGTCAAGGCCTTTGTCTCTTTGCTTGAAGATGTAGCTCCACTCATGGGTTTGTCTTGAAGGTTGAAGGTTGAAAATGGATTTCCATTTCCTGTTTTCTTGGGCTTTACAGATTCACGTTTAAAATGCCCCTTTTCATCATAATTAAAGCAAGTGACTTTGGTTTTGTCGAAACAAAAGGTCGTGTCCTTTGTGGCTACAAGATTCTGTCCAGTCTTCTTAACGAACTTTTGGGCTCGTCTAACTGCACTTACACGAGCCCACATGATATCCATCCTTTCCAGCTCGTTCTCATCAACCTGCTCGTAGTTTTCATCTAAAAGATGACAATTTCCGATCTTCCCAGCAACTAGACCATCATACGATTGAACCACTGATGCTAGAAGATCCATATGCTCCTTTGCAACCTCCACCGTTATATTACCGAGATTCTCGGTCTTCAACTTCGTAGTATTGGCTTCAGGCACTATGTGTTGAGTCGATGATGACCCAGACATTTCTGGTCCTGGAGCAGTGGATTGTGAGGGAGTCGCGGAACTGGACACAAATGCTGTTTGCAGTGGTGCTCATGAACTAGTTGTAGTGGGGAATGAGTTGTAAAGTGAAGGATTCTGATCGTAGGATCTTTTCTGTGACTTGTACTTCATTCTCAGTTCCTCTACTCTTAGTTTCAAGTTGAAGTCATTTATGTCTAACTTTGAAAGAATATCATTTTGTCTTAGATTAGATACAAACGAATCCCATTTATCTAGCAAATCGTCTGCAAAACATGACACTTTATCTTCCATTGACGTTGTTACACCATGAGTGTGTAGGTCACTCATCAAATGGTAGAACCTGTCAATAATATCATCCAAGCTCTCCTTCCCTATCGAAGAGAAGTTA
>BJCM01207166.1:2500-30942 GCA_018326385.1 Flaveria bidentis
AATGACATATCATCATCATAGGGTTATAAAAATAGACTACATCATCATAGGGTTATAAAAATAGACTACAGTGCACAACCACTACTCTAAGCCAAGAAATATGCCTATTTTACACATACATATGTTGTTTAATAAATTCTGGAATAAGCAAGCCAAAAAGTAGTTGTTTATTGGTTCTCGATATCACTATCATATATTTTGCTATACTGACGACAAGTCATTGGCACAAATTTTGGAAATGGCACCTTAGATGTAACATCCGCCTATTTTCAAAGTATAAACCCAAACCCACACCCGTTTGAATCAATCTTGTAAATCAAATTCATTATGGACGGTTATACCGCCGCATTCGGTTATTCCACAAGATTATTTAACTAAATGAGGGCTATTCAAAGTCTTGGAATATTTTTTTTATAACTCAAATGAAGTATAATATATCATATATCGCCATAATAAATTTGTTCTAACCCATTTCATGCTTTAGTAATTTTAAAAGTATACATAAGTGCCTTATTATATATTTGGCATAATATAGTCTAACTTGAACTAACCATAACATAGTCATAAAAAACTAACTTTTATTAAAATCAGACTCCAATATTAATTTCACTGTATTAAATTTCTAAAAATATTTTATATGTCTTCAAACTCAATCGGATGATTCAACAATATTCTTCACAAGATAAGTGCGCATTTCAGCATCTTCTGTATTATACTGCTGTTTTAACCTATTTACGGATCTTTTCATAAAAACGTTTCTGAATAAAAGTTGTCCAGGAGATTCTGGACTAGTCAAATATAAATTTTTATAATTTTATGAAACCGTTTGCTATTTTTAAAACTTGTTCAAACATGTACCAAATATTCTATCTAGAATCTAAAATTGGTGCAATAATCATTTTTCAATCTACCTATCACTTTTTGGCATTCTCTAAACGTACTAACTTCTTGTAATGAATTCCTACCTCAAGTTATTGTTTCTTTTTATCATTTAGGACGTCACATTTGACTCTTGAACATCCAAGCTTTCTTATGTACTCTACAACCATCATTATACAATGTGAGTTTTCATGCCTCTTTTTTACTTTATTTCATACCTTTTGGGGTGAAACATGTTAATCTTATAAACATACACTTGTAGACCATCTTGGAACTTGTAATGCATTAGCAATTCGTTTATAAACTTGTCAAGGTTATTTGAAATATTTGTGAGCCTTATATGATAGTTATCTTGTAAAAAACAATTATTAACTATTGCTAGCCTAATAACGACATAGATCTATAGGTCTGACAAGTCTATTTGGTGCTAAAGCTAAGGTTATTGTCGGCTCCTGATGACGTATGCTTGTTCAGCATGGGAACCAAGTACACTTAGCTAATCGTTATATACTTGTAAACTTATTCTTGGTTAAGGTTTGATTGTAGCTAGATGAAATCTATAAACTTGCTTTATTTATAACCATTGACATTAATTGCTACTTGTAAACTTTATATATATATATATATATATATGTATATATATATATATATATTTGTGTGTGTGTTTAACCTATGAAAACTCATCAACCTTCAAAGTTGACTACTTATTTTTAACATGTTTAAGGATTGCTACTTGACGAATTATTCTTGTTCATATAGAACTTGAACTTAGTTTAATTAAATATATTATGTTGTTGTTTAATTCTTTGTTGTACTGTAATGACTTAATTGTCTAGTATTATTCAATAAAAATGACTTTTAATAGTATTTCAACTTATTTAATTTCATGAGCTATGAACAATTGTTTCACATTCATCCACCTCGATGATTCCGCCATCGGTCGGGTGTGACATTAGATTCCCTCCATCCTGCTTATCCTTATAGCAACAACATGTCATCGGTATATGGCCATCTTTTCTGACAATTTATGTTGTCACTACAGGCGTTGTCAACATAAGCATACATACATGTCTTGCTAGCCAACATCATACAAAATATGTACTCACAAGTAGAAGCTCTAAAATTTCATCGTATTATTATGTTAGTGATTCGTAATTTGATGATCAACAAAACTTGCATAATCTAATAGTCGCATTGCGGTTCAGATTAAAACAATTTGGGGGTTTAATCGAACGTTCAATCAAATAAATACTTAGTCTCAAGAACAAAGTATGCGTTTATGTGTGAAAATCGAACTAGAAGAGAAGTGACCAAAATCAGGAAACGAATGCATCTTGAAAGAATTGGTTCATAGAATCTACCTTTGGTAGTTAACATTTAAAATGTAAAAGTTGTCTCAAAATTCTGCTTTTTCCATACCTATTCAAAAAAAAATCAAATTACTAATGAGAACTTGAACTAGGCTATAGGTTTACCCCTTGGATCCCGCTAGAGATAGCCGCCCCTTGACCATGCTCTCATGGCGCTACCCTCGGATCCCTATTAGGGGGTGTTGCCCTCTTGGAATCTTCATTAGTTGAGGGATTCACCCATTATCCATAAGAACCAATAAAGGTTTAATAAATAAGAACCATAGTAAACTCAAATTAACATTAGACAATGCAGATAAATTTTGTGATATATTTAAAGACCTTGTATTTTCTTATCAGAAAGAGAGAGAGACCATCCTAGATAAAAGTAACACGACATGTATCACTCGATTGAAAAATGTTTAATTGATCAAAGATAACGAACCAAAAAATATTACAAAAGTTTGTTTATGTTCAATGTTTGCAAAAAAAATGTAAAACCTAGAAGCTTAGCAGATTTATGAAACAAGTCATTTTTTATTCAATTTTTTTAAACTAGTTCATGACATTAGACTACGTCCACTAGGTACAATAGTAACATGTGGAGGAGAGAAGTACACATTACCATGTGTTTCAATTGGTTATGTTTTCACCTCATTAGCCTTTTGTAATGAGGCAACATCCACAAGTGTATGAATAGTTATATATCAGTTTCTTTTTAGTTGGGTTGTTATCTTTATTAAAATGCTAATGTAATAGAAAAATAAACTAATGTAACTTTCTAATAAAGTTGCATTTGTCAATTAAAATGCTACATTTGTTATAAAAAAGTTGAATTATCTAAAAAAAATTGTTTTAGATCAATGTAACTTCACATAATGCACCTTTTAACAATAAAATTGCTTTATGCTAATACAACTGTTTTAAGGTATAATTTAACATTTTCAAGATATAATGCAATATATTAAAAGTGTTGCTCGTAGTTTATATTGAATAACATTTTACACATAATTATGCTTTAAAATTATTAATTGAAATTCAGTTATGAATATTATCCATATTTAGTAATTAATGATAAATCATTAAGATATTGATTAAACAAGTTTGAAGTAGTACTAAACTTAATAAATATTACTTGATGTTACTTTGATCTCGCTTTATAAACCTTATAAGATGAAGGAACTCATTTTGTTTTAATATTTTAGAACCCAAATGCTTGACATTAAGAAAGTGTTATTTAGTTTTATTTTTAAAAAAATATTTTTTAGATATTCTAGTATAAAATTTATAACGACCTATATAATATAAAATTGAAAATCGTAACTTTTTAATTGTAATTCGCGTTGTCTCCCTAGAGAATATTGAATTTTATTTAAGTAGTTTCATTGAAGACCCACTACGTACAACCAAATGTTTGGGAAATCGTCAATAGGTTAAGCAACGTTTGATGCGTGGTCCATCAAATTATTTCCCTATGTTTTCTTTGACGAACTACTATTACTATATATTAAAAGCCAAATAGTAAGTATTAACTATATCTTAAAAATAATGGGCGGTGGGGTGTTTCACCGGTCTTTACTCTCCCTTCAACTTTAGAGCGCAGCTTCTTTAAATATTTCATAAAATATCACTTTTACCCTTTCAAGTTTTTAAAGTTTCGGATTCACCCCAACCCAATATAGATTCGAGTTCGTATATGTTTGGGCACAATTAGAAATGATGGGTCAAATATAAAATGTTTACATGCTTAACTTTATATACGTTTTTACGTTGTCTACGTTCCGACATACGTCTATGTTTTGACATAATTTTGTTCAGAGATTGGTTGGTTCAAATAATAAATGTTTTCGCTTTAATTTTTATGTACACTTAGAGTTGGTTTACGTTTTGACATAACTTTTGTTTGAAAACGAGTCGGGTCAAATGTAATAAGTTTTTATTTACTATACATTTCGACATAAATATAATTTGAAAACCAGTTGGAATGATTGTAAGTCTATGTTTCAGCATAATTTTTGTTTATAAAAAAGTCGGATAAAATATAATATGTTTTCATCAAAATTGTAAGAGTCACTCTACGTATTGATGTATATTAAATTTGAAAATGAGTCAAGTTTATTGTAAAACATACGTTATCACGTTGTGTACAATTGCGTCAATGCGGGACGGGTAAAATGACTAGTTTAAGCACATAATACAAGTATCAATGTATGATGATATGATTGTACATTTAATCATATATGAAGGCATTTATTGGGTGCACGCTAACTATTTATTAAGTTAACTTGTTGTCAATGAAAAATTATATTTTAATCCGTTAAGAAAATTCACATCCTGTTCCTTCCTTTAAACTTTGTGAGTAAAGTTTTTATATTATATGAAATGATTTTTAGTGGTTGTTAGTGCAAGAAAAAGAAAATATTATTGTTTATTTGTATATTGGAGAATTTAATGTTCAACTTTAATAAAAAATTTTAATATTTTTAAAGGTAGTTGTGAGTGAAGAATAAGATAAAAGTAATGATAAATGTATAAAAATAATATTTAATTAAAAAAAGAAAAAAATAGTGACTTTTAGTTTAATTATAAGTATAAGAATAAAGAATGATGTGACAACCCTAAAAATAAGGTTAGGCAAATCAATAAATAAAAAAATTCTCATACATATTATTCATTATTTAATTAACCCCTTATATATATATTATATGTGTTTATGTCTATATATATGTTGTACGTATGCATGCTTGAATGCATGCATAAAGTTTACATGTGCATGTATCCAATACATAACTTTGGGACATCAAACACTCATATGATCAAGTATCTCAACCATGTAACACCAACCATGTAACACCAAACATGAACCAAATGAACCAAAAATACAACCCAACCAACCACCACCATACAATACAACCTCAAAGAAAACTTGGCATCAAAACAAACTAAGCAAACATTATACACTTAAACCTCAACCTAAGCATTACTTAAGTTCAATTCTCGGTTCATTAGAACAACTAAACCATCCGATTACACATCCTAAACACTAGCTAACCTTGCAATAATGACATGGTGACTCAATAGCTTCTTTGCTCAACACCTAGCAACATTAGGACACCTTTGGTACCTTCAAATCCGCCACATAGCAATCTAAAGTGCTCACTAACCCAAGTTATAATAACCACTTCATTACCTAACCCTAGAGATAATCATGACAACCCCACTTATATGTGATCCTTAGTCGAAATGCACACTACAACCGCATACCACCTTGACTGCCCCCATCTTCATACCATCACACTCTCGGCTCTTGTTTGCTAACATCACTCCGTAAACCATAAGAAACTACTACTATCACCACACCTCGACGCCCTCTCTATTATCATAGGTGATCTAGATCAAAAGAAGATCATTCCAACCGATTCATCAAGAAAGAAAGAAGCTATCATCATTTTCTTTTCACCCTCTCCTTCTGTCAAAATTAAGGTTTCATCCTCTAAACCATAAGTTTTTAAGATTACAAAGGATATATATGTGTTTAAATAAACACATATAGCCAACCCTTTTGATTTAACATTCAAATTTTTCATAAACCTTACAAACATATCAACTTTATCAAAAAGTAGTAAGAAAAGTTTTATAAATCTGAAAGAAATAAATAAATTTTCGTAACCAAGGAATTATATAGAGAGATTACCAATAAAGGATTGAAAATTATGTGCAAACTTGATAAATTCGGTTTATTGTATAAATGATTATGATTGTGGGAACAAACATTATAAGCATGTTTGGAAATATTGTTTTGCAAATTTTGATATCATTACTATAAGTAAAATAATATATATAATTTATCCAAGTACTTGGAAGAAAATTTCATGCTGGAAGAACCGAACCTGGCATGTAGTTGGAAAATTATATGTTAATTCTTTTGATTTATAAGACTTGCAGAAAAGGTTTTATGGCTTAATTCGAAGTTATGCATAAGTAATGGATTTTTGAAGTTTCTATTATTTAAAAATCGGAAAAATACTTAAACTATAAGATAAATTATGATAAATTTACAGAAAGTATGATAACTAGAATAGAGTAGTTTGTATAAAGATTAGAATTTATAGACATATTCTGCTTTTTTACCGAATATTATTAAAAATAATAAAAATCATGAAAATAGGCTCTGCTATGATTTAGAACCTGAGAATATGTTGGGAAAATATAAATTTTGTATCATGTATTCTAACAAAGTTTGACAAATTTTAGAGGCTCGAAGGGATTTTTGATAATTTGTTCAAATAATATAAAAATTATAGAAAATAAACTGTAAATCATTGGAATATGAAATTTAATATGTTATGTCTAATTTATGGACTCACTTTCTGTAAAATTTCGTGGTATATAATTGAGTATAATTTCTATAATAGATTTTATAAATCTAAGGTACTGAAAAATTTTGAAGAAAATATATTTTCTAAACTATAAATGTTTTGTTTATAGGTTATCCATTGGAGTAAAAAGATGAAACTCATAGCCCCGTTTTATTCTTATAAGCTTTTTTTGGGAAAAAGCATACTGTTTTTATGATTGATGCAATTATGTAAGATTTTGAGATGTACTGTCATTTGTGTTACAACCATTAATTCGGATGTGGAAACGTTGGATAATATATGTAGCGCTACTTAGGAAAATATTTCCTACTCCAACAGGATGAGTGTTGTGATGCTATATTATCTGATTTTTTGAATTATGTTATGATAGTTATGAATCATCTGAGTATTATGTAAAGTTTGGTTGTATATGATGCATCAAAATATTTTGTTTGAAATTAAACCTATGATCTCACCAACTTTATGATGACCATTTTGAGTATGCTTTTTCAGGAAATCATCATGTCTAACAACAAGATTTTTCTTTTGATGTATATAACGGCCGGGGAGAAATAGTGGGAAAATTTTGTGTGAATCTGACAGTTAACCTCTATGACCTCTATGACCTCAGTGTATCGGTATATGCTCATTTCCATCATCTCTGAAGATGTAGCTGTTAGAATCTTTATGTTGTAATAGGATTATATTATGTCAAAGTTCGATTATTTATGATATGATGTAATCCTAACTTTATAATTATAATTATAAAATGAAGTATGTTATGTTATGTTTTGTTGTGCTAATTTGTTTAGTCATTTAATCAATGAGTTCTAAACAAGCAAGTCACACCCAAAAGCTTCTCATGCTTCCGTCGGGATGTGACAGGTTGGTATAAGAGCCATTGGTTATAGAGAATTAGGTAATATAAAAATACCTAGACTATAACCATAAGCTCAAGGTATGATACACAATATATATATATATATATATATATATATATATATATATATATATATATATATATGGTATGATTTTATGTGAATTTTGTGATTTTGTGCATATCTCTAATAAATAAGAATATGTGATATATGGAATACTTATGAAAACAGACCCTTAGAAGGCTTAAGAAAATACATCGGGAAGTCCGAAAAATCCAGAAGGATGTCAAGGAATTAAAGGCACCTAAGAAAAATATCTTTACAAAAATATGGAACTGGGTTCATAGAAATTAAATTTTTTTATCTAAAGCTCTAGCATATCAAACACTTAGAAAAGTAAAAAACTTAATGAAATATATATATCTTTTATGTTTTTGAAATCATTATCTATTATGTGTTGGATAAATTATATTGAGGTTATAACTTTTAACTTGTTAATATAAATTATAGTGAAACATGCCACCGAAAGGAAACACTCAACCCGTGAGAAGAACGACATGAGTAGGACTACTATAAATGAGAACGACGTGATTTTTCAAATAGTAGCTCAGCAAATAGAAGCCACCATGCCTACTTTAATAGCTCAGTTACAACAAAACTTAAATTTCAGGACCACATCCCACGACAACGAGAAATCAAAAAATAGCAACACAAGAGACCAACAAGAAGAGAAAATACTAAATGAAGTCAGAATAGGGTGCTCCTACAAAACTTCCATATCCTGCAAACCCCAAGAATTCGATGGAAAAGGATGAGCTATACAAGCCCTACGCTGGCTGGATGAAATGAAATCAACCCTGGAAATTAGTAACTGTGCCGACAACAACAAAACCCTCTTTGCCTCGCATTCACTAAAAGGAGAGGCATAATCCTGGTAGAAAATGGAAATGCACACAAAAGGAAGGCATAATATGAATGGATTGAGATAGGAAGAATTCAGAAATTTGGTAATTGAAAAATATTGTCCCTATAATGAAATAGAAAATTTTGAAACTGAATTCTTAGCACTAGAAATAAAGGGAGCAACACATCGAGAGTACACCGACAGATACAATGAACTCTCTAGACTAGTACCGCACTTAGTAACCCCTGAAGCAAAAAAGGATAGGTAGATATATTTGGGGTCTAGTGCCACAAATAAGAGGACTAGTGAAATCCACCATGCCTAGAACTTTCCAAGATGTCGTTAGCCTATCAGGAAGCCTGACTGATTAAATGATAAGGAACGGATCTTTAAGTAACCCAAGGATAGGAGAAAAGGGGAAATGGAGTAAGAGCCCCACTAATCCGAAACCCGTATGTTATTAATGTGGAGACGAAAATCATTTTCGAAATAAATGTCCACAATTGAAGGGTAAGGCTCCAGTCAATCAAAACAAACCTCGCGGGAGAGCTTTCATAATGCAAGCCGAAGAAGCCCAGCTAGAACCCGAAGTGGTAACGGGTACGTTCCTTGTTAACGATCAATACACAATAATAGTATTTGATACGGGAGCAACCCATACTTTCGTTTCAAATACATTTAGACTATTACTTGATCTAAATTCAGAAAAACTAAAACATAAGTATATGGTTGAATTAGCTAATGGTAAGATAATCAAAGCATGTGAAATCATTCCTAACTACACATTAACTTTAGATGATTATTGTTTTAACATAGATTTGATTCCTATTGAATTAGGAGGTTTTGATATAGTTGTGGGAATGGATTGGTTAAGTAAAAATCTAACTAAAATAGTATGTGGGAAAAAGATGATAAAGATTCCTTTGGTTAAAGAAAATAAAACCCTCTGCTTATATAATGAAAAACTTATAGGTACAATGAAAATAATTTCCTGTAAGAAAGCACAGAGTTGCTTAAGAAATAAATGTTTAGCCTTTCTAGCCCATATAATTGATACAAAACAAGATAAGATAAGTCTAGAAAACATCCTCGTTATCAACGAATACCCATATATTTTCCCTAATAAGTTACCTGGTTTACCTCCCCATCGTCAAATAGAGTTCAAGATAGAATTGGTACCAGGAAAAACTCCTATAACTAAAGCACCATATCGTTTAGCACCAACAGAAATGATGTAACGCTCTGTTCCCG
This sequence comes from Flaveria bidentis, assembly GCA_018326385.1. NCBI lineage: Eukaryota > Viridiplantae > Streptophyta > Magnoliopsida > Asterales > Asteraceae > Flaveria > Flaveria bidentis. The sequence continues at coordinate 12,120 of BJCM01207166.1, forward strand.
GGATGATTACAGCTGGTCATTCGTCGCACACAAACATATATTTTTATCATCTTACATAAAAGCGTCACAGCGGAAACATTAAAAACAAAATTTTTATTTCATCAAAGTGCTTTTGCAAAATAATATAACGTTCATTACACAATATCATGTTTACATTTTATCAAAAAAGTATTATAACAATGAATGCCATCCCAAAGGAACTAAGTAGTCGCCCGGTGCCATCCTCAACAACATACCTGCCAACTGGAAACACATCAAAGTCAGCGTTGTTGAGTGAGTTCTAGTTTTAAAAAAAACATACTTTTCTTTCGATAAACCATTCTTTACTTTCTTTCAAATAATACTATGCTTTCATACATGATCACACATCATACGTACATACAAATAATATAATTATTATCTTCCATTACGTTCGTTACATTATCATCTGCTTCATTCGTTTATAACATCATTTCTTTCATTCGTTCATTACATACATATCGCACTTTTTGCACAAATCGCACCTTCGCATCTTCGTACCCGAGTACATATCGCACAAACCGCACACATGAGGTAGCCAAAATCGCACGCTACATAACCCACATGAGGTAGATAAAATCGCACGCTTCATAATCCACATGAGGTAGCCAAAATCGCACGCTACATAGCACACAGTAAATACCACATCGCACGTATCGGAGCAGTTACCAAAACTGAACTCCAACTTTGTCTATAGTCCCTCATGATATCCATCGTACATATCACACAAATCGCACCAATGGAGTGGTCACCAAGACTGACTCCCCCTGTGTGTGTGAGAACTCTTGGGGTTTAGCCATAATCGCACGCCATCTCATGGGTTAGACAAAATCACACGCTACATAATCCACATGAGGTAGCCAAAATCGCACGCTACATAGCACACAATAAATACCACATCGCATGTATCGGAGCAATTACCAAAACTGAACTCCTTACCGTGTCTATGTCCCCTTATGAGTTAGCCAAGATCACACGCTATAATTACACATAGTTAAGCTAACAACTCTCAATGAGTCGTGAACCTTCTTTCTTTCTCTTGCAAGCCATCCTTTCTCTCATTCATTCGTTCATTCTTACATTCATTCATTACGTTCAACTTTTCATTATCTTCCACTTCACGTTACATAATACTTTTATTACATTTATTTGCGTTCAACGCAACCCACGGGAAGACAATCATACATAATAATAAGGAACAATACAACATACAACATCAATCACACAAGGCAACATCGTACACCCATAACAAACATCATGCATAACATACAACATGCACAATCACACAACATCAAACATCACACGAATGATGCGCATCGCATCATCATCATCATCAGCTCATCATGCATAACGTCATCTTAAATCATCCATGCCCATCATATCATCAACAATCCCAAAGGTCCGAGCCTACATCTGCACTTTCCCGAAAGTCAGAAAATACTATGGTCATTCGGGCGTATGGACCCTATTCGGTCGCATGGTCTTCCATGCGTATGAGAACACTCAGGCGAATGGACCTCTAGTCGCATAGCCTCCAATCGCATTCTTCCCATGCAAATGAACCTCAGTCGCATGACATTCGGGCGTATGGACCTCAGTCGCATGTCTTTCATGCGAATAGCCCCTAGTCGCACACCTTTCATGCATGTGAACCTCAAATGCACAACTCACAGGCGTATGGACTCCAGTGGCATGACCTTCAGTCGCATGACCTTCATCCGCATTTCCTTTAGTCACATAGCCCTTATGCATATGACCCTCAGTTGCACTACTTTCATGCGAATGAACTTCAGTCGCACTCCTTTCATGTGTATGGACCCAGTCGCATGCCATTCGGACGCATGGACCTCCATTCTCTCGCCTAGCCCTAGCTGATGCAGAATGCAGTTCATCCCGAACTGCAGCGGCCATTTTCGGCCTCTAGACTCTTCCAAACCTCTTTTAAGCTCAAATCAACCATTCTAAACCTTAGGGAAGCATACCACGACACCATTCAAGCACAATAAAGCCCAAATTCAAGCCCCAAACGAATCATACACATATACATACATACATAAACGGGTTTACACCCAAATACCTGAAAAATGGTTTTCAGATGTGTTCCAGCCCCAAACTCATTCAAAAACGTGTAAAACAGGGGTCCTAGAACTCACATAAACGATCCCGTCGAGTAGAGCTTCAATTTTACCTACTACACTTTGATTTTCACGCTCGTATCCACCCGAACCAAGCTTTTCTCCTCTTTTTCTCCTTCTCTTCTCCCTTGGCTGAGTTTTGCAAGAATGGGGAGGGTGTGGGCTGCCTTCCCCCTTTTATACTCCAACTCGTCCAAGTCTCTCTCGTTGGCGAGTTTGGTCCCTCGACTTTGGACTTTATTTCTTTTCTTTTTTCGTCGGCTTCAAAGAAAATTTTCGTGTGTTACATGTCTACCCCTCTTATATAGATTTCGTCCCCAATACCTGTTATTCCCTAAACCATCGCGGGTAATACTGTCTCATCTCTTTTCCAATCCCCACCTGGAGTTCAATCGGTCTACTTCGTTTATCCACACACGACTTCTTGTCTATCTTTGGCTACCTTCATCAACGCTTTGATCCTTTAGAGCTTCTCAGTCATAGCCTCGATCACCTCAATACTTCCCATACGACCTTTGGTGCTCGACCTTCACTTGTAAACAAGTAAGGAATTTACTCCCATACTCCACCATATCACGCTTCATACCCGGCCACCAATAATCTTTATTCGGGTCTCGGTACATCTGACGGTTGGGATGTTAGTGTCTCCACATACCTTACATCGGCCAAATAGGCAATACATCCACCCTCATGCACTTTCCCGCCACCGCCATCGAAATCACCTTCGGAATCGTTGTGACTCAATCACCCTAAACCGTCGTCGTGATCCCGTCAGGCATTGTCAACCGTATCATCTTCTTGCGGCACACAATGTCCACTTCGTAGTCCGCCACAAAATCCACTCCAAGGATAACATTGAAGGGCGTATCTATATTCTTACTACTAACAGACAATTTAGCACAGAAAGCAGCAAGAATAAAAATTTTACCAGGGCCAGAATCTAATAACACAAAGGCTAAAGATTGATTTACTAGAAACATACCTGACACAACAAAAGGGTCCGTCCTAGCCTCCTCCTGCATCATCATGTAGGCGCTGTGTTTGTCCTCTGTCCTTCTCCTCCAGCCCTCTTCACTCACGAACCTTTCGCCCTTGGCTTCTTACAGTCCCTGCTTATGTGGCTAATTTCTCCATAATTGTAACACCTCACAACCCCACATTCCTTAGCCACATGCCCAGGCTTTCCACACTTGAATCAAGTATTTGGTCCCTTTTTGCATTCTCCTGAATGCTCCATCCCGCATTTACCACATCTATCCGACCCCGTACCAAGTGTAACCACACGACAGTCATCCCCTCGTGCGTGCTTATTATTCGTCAGGACACCACCCCATCCAGTTCTCTTCCCACTCTAGTTCCGGTCTCCATCATCTTTCTCGCCGTCTTCAACCACCACCACCACAGTTCTTACATCATACAACCTCCCCGCCAAATCAACTGCCGACCTAAACGTGCTTGGTCGGGCAGGGATCATGTGCCTATGGATATCCGCCAGCAAGCCCTAAATATACCTCTTGATCTTTCGCGAAAGACGTGTCACCTGATCAGGCACCAGCCGTGCCATTTTGTTGAATTTGGTGGTCTACTGCTGATGTGTCATCGTCCCCGCCTCCAACTGCATGAGCTCCCTTTCAACTTTATCCATCTCACGTTGAGGATAGAACTCCTTAATCACCAGCCTTTTCAACTCTAACCATCTCATCCTTCTGATAGCCTGATTACCCTCAACTTGGACTATGTTGTCCCACCAGCACAAAGCTGAGTCCACGAAAGAGTGGGCAGCAAACTTTACCGTCTAGTCTTCCTGGCACTCATTGATATTTAGAACAACTTCCATTTCCCTCACCCATCGGTGAGCAGCAGCAGTGCCATTACCATCAAAAGTTGGGGGCTTGCATCGTTGAAACGCCCCATAGTTGCAGCCTCATGTCGCCTCCGGCGCAGGCTCTTTCTCTTATTCTTCCTCTTTTTCATCGAAGAAAACCGTTTCAATCTTGGGCCATCTCCTTTCACCCGAAGGTCTACCCCTTTCCTATCACTCCCCATCTCTAACAGCCTTTATCACTTCGATCACCACATACGATAGAATTGTCTTCATGGCCAGATGCACTTGCTCCACGACCGTCTCTCTCATCGAGGCTCTCAGATTAGCACTCTCATCACCACCCTCCGGATGAGGGGTCTTGGGTTCCTCATGAACCACTTTTTCAACTCTAGGTCTTCCTCCTGTGACTCGTGGTCCAGCACCACGTCCACCACCGCCTCCACCACGTGAAGCCTTAAAAGATCTACCACTAGCCATCTTCTAACACACACTGAAAGATTCAAACACCAACACGGTCATTCAAGGAAACAACTCAGTTTATGTCAAGTATAATAAGTCCCTAATTATAGTGGCCAGTTGTGATAAGCCACATACTTTACTCTTCATACCCCAAGCATTACCTATCCTGACTACATCAGTATCTAAATCTACCAGCAACATATAAATCACATAACATGCGCACGTAATACCAGTTAACATTAAAGAAAATACCTCATGGCACGCAGCTACTCAGATTGGCATCCCTTCCCTTTTCGTCTTATTCTCAGTTTAAGTTAAGGTTTATATTGAAAATTTTCCCATTTCACTTAAACTTTGGCTTTGATATCAACTTGTAAGGCCTTGTTCCCGGGATGCTTATAGCTGGTCATTCGTCACACACAAAACATATATTTTTATCATCTTACATAAAAGAATCGCAACGAAAACATTAAAAACAACATTTTCATTTCATCAAAGTGCTTTTGCAAAATAAAATAACCGTTCATTACACAATATTATTTTTACATTTCATTACAAAAGCATTATAAAAATGGATGCCATCCCAAAGGAACTAAGTAGTCGCCCCGTGCCATCCTCAGCAGCAAACCTGCCAACTGGAAAACATATCAAAGTCAATGTTGTTGAGTGAGTTCTAGTTTTAAAGAAAAACATACTTTTCTTTCGTTAAAACCATTCTTTACTTTCTTTCAAATCATACTATGCTTTCATACATGATCACACATTATACATACATACAGATAATATAATTATTATCTTCCATTACGTTCGTTACATTATCATCTGCTTTATTCATTTATAACATCATTTCTTCCGTTCGTTCATTACATACATATCGCACTTTTCGCACAAATCGCACCTTCGCATCTTCGTACCCAAAGTACATATCGCACAAACCACACACATGAGGTAGCCAAAATCGCACGCTAAATAACCCACATGAGGTAGCCAAAATCGCACGCTACATAGTCCACATGAGGTAGCCAAAATCGCACGCTACATAGCACACAGTAAATACCACATCGCACGTATCGGAGCAGTTACCAAAACTGAACTCCCACTGTGTCTATAGTCCCTAATGATATCCATTGTACATATCGCACAAATCGCACCAACGGAGTGGTCACCAAGACCGACTCCCCCTGTATGTGAGAGAGCTCTTGGGGTTTACCGAGAATCGCACTCCATCTCATGGGTTAGCCAAAATCGCACGCTACATTATCCACATGAGGTAGCCAAAATCGCACGCTACATAGCACACCGTAAATACCACATCGCACGTATCGGAGTAGTTACCAAAAATGATCTATGTCCCCTTATGAGTTAGCCAAGATCGCACACTATAATTACACATAGTTGAGCTAACAACTCTCAATGATTCGTGAACCTCCTTTCTTTCTCTTGCAAGCCATCCTTGCCCTTATTCATTCCTTCATGCTGACATTCATTCATTACATTCCTCTTTTCATTATCTTCTACTTCATGTTACATATTACTTTTATTACATTCATTAGCGTTCAATGCAACCCACGGGAAGATAATCATACATAATAATGAGGAACATAACAACATACAACATCAATCACACAAGGCAACATCACAAACCCATAACATACATCATGCATAACATACAACATGCACAATCACACAACATCAAACATCACACGAATCACGTGCATCACATCATCATCATCATCAGCTCATCATGCATCACGTCATCTTAAATCATCCATGCCCATCATATCATCAACAACCCCAAAGGTCCGAGCCTACTTCTGCACTTTCCCGAAAGTCAAACAATACTATGGTCATTCGAGCGTATGGAACCTATTCGGTCGCATGGTCTTCCATGCGTATGAGAACACTCAGGTGAATGGACCTCTAGTCGCATAGACTCCAATCACATACTTCCCATGCTAATGAACCTCAGTCGCATAACATCCGGGTGCATGGACCTTAGTCGCATGACCTTCATTGAATAGCCCTCAGTCGCACACCTTTCGTGCGTATGAACCTCAATTGCACGACTCACAGGCGTATGGACTCCATTCGCATGACCTTCAGTTGCATCACCTTCATCCACATTTCATTCAAACGCATGACCTTCATCCTCATTTCCTTTAGTCGCATAGCCCTCATGCGTATGACCCTCATTCGCACTACTTTCGTGCGAATAAACTTCAGTCGCACTCCTTTCATGCGTATGGACCCAGTCGCATGGCATTCGGATGCATGGACCTCATTTCTGTCGCCTAGCCCTAGCTGATGCAGAATGTAGTTCATCCCGAATTGCAGCGGTCATTTTCGGCCTCCAAACTCTTCCAAACCTCTTTTAAGCTCAAATCAACCATTCTAAACCTTAGGGAAGCATACCACGACACCATTCAAGCAAAATCAAGCCCAAAATCAAGCCCCAAACGAATCATACACATACACATACATACATAAACAGGTTTACACCCAAATACTCGAAAAATGGTTTTCTGATGTGTTCCAGCCCCAAAATCAATCAAAAACGTGTAAAAGAGGGGTCCTAGAACTCACATAAACAATCCCGTTGAGTAGAGCTTCGATTTGACCCAGTACATTTCGATTTTCACGCTCGAATCCACCCGAACCAAGCTTTTCTCCTCTTTTTCTCCTTCTCTTCTCCATTGGTTGAGTTTTGCAAGAATGGGGAGGGTGTGGGCTGCCCTCCTCCTTTTATAGCCCAACTCATCCAAGTCTCTCTCGTTGGCGAGTTTGCTCCCTCGACTTTGGACTTTATTTCTTTTCTTCTTTCGTCGGCTTCAAAGAAAATTTTCGGGTGTTACAAATGAAGGAACTGATGAATCAATTACATGAATTATTGGATAAGAGATTCATATGTCCTAGTGTATCACCTTATGGTGCACCAGTTCTATTTGTTAAAAAGAAAGATGGAAGTTTTAGGATGTGTATTGATTATAAGGAACTCAACATGTTAACTATAAAGAATAGCTATCCCCTACACAGAATATATGATCTATTTGACCAACTACAAGGGTCTAGTTATTTTTCAAAAATTGATTTAAGATCAGGGTATCATCAACTAAGAGTTCAAGATGAGGACATACCAAAGACTGGATTTAGAACTAGATATGGTCGTTAAGAATTTCTTGTAATGCCATTTTGGTTAACTAATGCTCTCGCAACATTTATGGATCTAATGAATAGGGTATGCAAACCATATTTATATAAATTTGTCATAGTCTTCATAGATGACATTTTGATCTATTCTAAAAATAAGGAAGATCATGAGAAGCACTTAAGAATGACTTTGGAATTGCTGCAAAAGGAAAAAATGTATGCAAAATTCTCAAAATGTGAATTTTGGAAAAGGGAAGTGCAATTCTTAGGGCATGTAGTTAATCAACAAGGAATACAGGTTGATCCAGCAAAAATAAAGGTTGTTAAGAAATGAGAAGATCCAAAAGCACCAATAGAGGTACGCCAATTTTTAGGTTTGGCGGGATATTATAGAAGATTCATAGAAAAAATTTCAAGAATAGCCCATCATCTCACAGAATTAACTCAAAAAGATAAACCTTACATGTGGGAAGAAAAGTAAAAGGCTTCATTTGAACTACTAAAAAGTAAGTTATGTAGTACTCCTATCTTAGCACTACCAGAAGAAACTGATGATTTTATTGTATATTGTGATGCATCAAGGCAAGGATATGGATGTGTATTAATGCAAAGGAATAAGGTAATAGCTTATGTTTCCAGACAACTTAGGGGAACTGGGAGGAATTATACTACTCATGATTTGGAATTAGGAGCAATAGTATTTGCACTTAAGATCTGGAGACACTATCTGTATGGAATGAAATGTACAATCTACTTAAATCATAAAAGTTTACAACATATATTTGATCAGAAAATGCTAAATATGAGACAAAGGAGATGGGTAGTATTACTAAGTGATTATGACTGTGAGATCAAATACCATCCATGAAAAGCAAATGTAGTAGCTGATGCTTTAAGTAGAAAAGAGAGAACAAAACCATTACGAATATGCGCCATGAGAATGAAATTACATTCCGAATTAATAAGTCAAATTTGGGAAGCTAAACAAAAAGATAAGCTGGCAATAAAAGGACAAATACAAGATTTGGAAGATGATACAAATGGAGTTCTGATATTCAAAGGAAGAACATGGATACTATATAATGTTATAGTTAGAAAGATAATCCTATAAGAAGAACATAAATCTAGGTATTCCATGCATCCAGGAAATAACAAGATATACAAAGATTTGAAAAGTCAATACTGGTGGCAGGTATGAAGAAATCGTTTGGAGAATTTGTAGGAAAGTGTGATACTTGTTTATGGGTAAAAGCTAAATACCAAAAACCCTTAGGATATTTGCAACAACCAAAAATTCCAAAATGGAAATGGGACCAAATAACCATGGATTTTGGAACCAAACTACCAAGAACCTCAAATGGATATGACACCATTTGGGTTATAGTAGATAGGTTAACCAAATCAGCATATTTCCTACCAATCAGGGAAGATTATAAAATGGAAAAGTTGGCAAGGATTTACATAAAGGAAATTGTATCCATACATGGAATACCCATTTCAATTATATCAAACATAGATAGTAGATTCACCTTTAGATTCTTGCAAACTTTACAAAAAGCCTTAGGAACTCAGATAAGTCTGAGTACAACATATCATCCACAGACGATAGACAAAGTGAGAAGACAATGTAACATTGGAAGATATGTTACGAGCTTGTGTATTGGATTTTGGTGGTAATTGGGATACAAACCTTCCTTTAATAGAATTTTATTATAATAATAGTTACCATTCAAGTATTGGAACAGCCCCATTCGAAGCCTTGTATGGAAGGAAAACTAGATCACCCCTATGTTGGAATGATATAGGAGACAGACTAATTACAGGTCGTGAATTGATATAGAAAACATCAGATAAGATTCTTGAAATTAAAAATAAACTGAAAGCCGCCAGAGATCGACATGAAAGTTATGCCGATAAAAGTAGAAAATCATTGGAATTTCAAATTGGAGACAAGGTCTATTTAAAGGTATCACCCACAAGAAGGATCGTTCAATTCAAAAGAAGGAATAAGCTGAATCCTAGGTATGTTGGCCCATTTGAAATCACTAATAGAATTGGCTCGGTAGCATATAAGTTAAATCTACCTCAAGAATTAAGTGAAGTACACAACACTTTTCATGTGTCCAACCTAAAGAAATGTTTAGCAGATGAGACATTAAAAGTTCTAATTCAGGAAATAAAGGTAGACAAGAAGCTTCACTTTATGGAAAAACCATTAGCCATATTAGATAAAGAACTCAAAAGATTAAGAACAAATATGATTTCAATAGTAAAGGTTAAATGGAATGCTAAAAGAGGTCCAGAATTTACTTGGTAAAGAGAAGATGAAATCATAAGAAAGTATCCCCATTTATTTGAAGTTGGTAACGAGATAAGTTCTCCTCAACTTTAGACATTACATTCCAGTAAATTTCGAGACGAAATTATTTTTAACGGGGGAGAATGTGACAACCCTAAAAATAAGGTTAGGCAGATCAATAAATAAATAAAATTCTCATACATATCATTCATTACTTAATTAACCCCTTATATATTTTATATGTGTTTATGTGTATATATATATGTTATACGTATGCATGCTTGCATGCATGCATAAATTTTACATGTGCATGTATCCAATACATAACTTTGGGACATCAAACACTCATATGTTCAAGTATCACAACCATGTTACACCAAACATGGACCAAATGAACCAAAAATACAACCCAACCAACCACCACCATACATGCAACCTCAAAGAAAACTTGGCATCAAAACAAACTAAGCAAACATTATACACTTAAACCTCAACCTAAGCACCACTTAAGTTTAAGTTTTGGTTCATTAGAACAACTAAACCATCCGATTACACATCCTAAACACTAGCTAACCTTGCAATAATGACATGGTGACTCACTAGCTTCTTTGCTCGACACCTAGCAATATTAGGACACCTTGGGTACCTTCAAATCCGCCACATAGCAATCCTAAGGGCTGACTAACCCAAGGTATAATAACCACTTCATTACCTAAGCCTAGAGATAATCATGACAACCCCACTTAAATGTCATCCTCGGCCGAAATCCACACTACAACCGGATACCACCTTGACCGCCCCCATCTTCATACCATCACACTCTCGGCTCTTGTTTGCTAACATTACTCCGTAAACCATAAGAAACTACTACTATCACCACACATCGATGCCCTCTCGATTATCATAGGTGATCTAGATCAAAAGAAGATCATTCCAACTGATTCATCAAGAAAGAAAGAAGCTTTCAACATTTTCTTTTCACCCTCTCCTTCTGTCAAAATCAAGGTTTCATCCTCTAAACCATAAGTTTTTAAGATTACAAAGGATATATATGTATTTAAATAAACACATATAACCAACCCTTTTGATTTAACATTCAAATTTTTCATAAACCTTACAAACATATCAACTTTATCAAAAAGTAGTAAGAAAAGATTTATAAATCTGAAAGAAATAAATAAATTTTTGTAACCAAGAAATTATATTGAGAGATTACCAATAAAGGGTTGAAAATTATGTGCAAACTTGATAAATTCGATTTTTTATATAAATGATTATGATTGTGAGAACAAACATTATAAGCATGTTTGGAAATATTGTTTTGCAAATTTTGATATCATTACTATAAGTAAAATAATATATATAATTTATCCAAGTACTTGGAAGAAAATTTCATGCTGGAAGAACCGAAACTGGCAAGTAGTTGGAAAATTATATGTTGATTCTTTTGATTTATAAGACTTGAAAAAAAGTTTTGTGGCCTAATTCGAAGTTATGCATAAGTTATGGATTTTTGAAATTTCTGTTATTTAAAAATCGTGAAAAATACTTAAACTATAAGATAAATTATGATAAATTTACAGAAAGTATGATAACTAGAATAGAGTAGTTTGTATAAAGATTAGAATTTTTAGACATATTCTGCTTTTTTACCGAATATTATTAAAAATAATAAAAATCATGAAAATAGGCTCTGCTATGATTTAGAACTTGAGAATATGTTAGGAAATATAAATTTTGTGTCATGTATTCTGACAAAGTTTGACAAATTTTAGAGGCTCGAAGGAATTTCTTATAATTTGTTTAAATAATATAAAAATTATAGAAAATAAACTGTAAATCATTAGAGTATGTAATTTTAATATGTTATGTCTAATTTATCGACTCACTTTCTGTAAAAATTTTGTCGTACTAAATTTTAATATGAAGGAATTTCTTATAATTTGAGTATAATTTCTGTAATAGATTTTATAAATCTAAGGTACTAAATTTTGAAGAAAATATATTTTCTAAACTTATTCTTATAAGCTTTTTTTTGGGAAAAAGCATACTGTTTTTATGATTGATGCAATTATGTAAGATTTTGAGATACCCTTTCATTTATGTTACAACCATTAATTCGGATGTGGAACCGTTGGATAATATAGGTAGCGTTACTTAGGAAAATATTTCCTGCTCCAACAGGATGAGTGTTTTGATGCTATATTATTTGATTTTATGAATTATGTTATGACAATTATGAATCATCTGAGTATTATGTAAGGTTTGGTTGTATATGATGCACAAAATATTTTGCCTGAAATTAAACCTATGATTTCACCAACTTTATGTTAACCATTTTGAGTATGTTTTTTAGGAAATCATCATGTCTAAGAGCATAATATTTTCTTTTGATGTGTATAATGGCTGGGGAGAAATAGTGGGAAAAGTTTGTGTGAATATGACAGTTAACCTCTATGACCTCTATGACCTCAATGTATCAGTGGATACTCATTTCCATCGTCTTTGAAAATATAGTTGTTAGAATCTTTATGTTGTAATAGGATTATATTATGTCAAATTTTGATTATTTATGATATGATGTAATCCTAACTTTATAATTATAATTATGAAATGAAGTATGTTATGTTATGTTTTATTGTGCTAATCTGTTTAGTTATTTAATCAATGAGTTCTGAACAAGCAAGTCACACCCAAAAGCATCTTACGCTTCCGTCGGGATGTGACAAATGAAATGTTAATACTCTAAGTTTAGTTATATTTATACTTTACATCATATACTTATCTATTTGTTTTTTATACATTTATATATATTTTTAGTTTTGTTACTGTTTTAAATTCTAAGAACTAATATCTTATAAATTTTCAAATTTACTATTGTGAATGTTAATTATTATTTACCTTCTGATCTAAATTTCATCCAAAATAGTCTCCATGTACTATTAAGAAGTGATTATTTTATCTGTATTTATTCATTGAAAATTCAAGGTTTTTTTTACAATATATTCTTTTTTCCACGCCAACTTTAAATATAATTTTTTATTAAATCAAAATTTATGCCTCCTTATTTTTCTCAACGTTTATTTCTAATTGTTTTGTTTTTTCACGTTTTCCCGTTGTGACATGCCTAATTTTCTAAACATTTCAATGTGAAATTTTAGTGATTTATATGTTATGTAAAGTTTTAAATATTATCAATAATCTTGTAACAACACACAAGATTGTGACAGTTTAGTTTTTCTTATATAAATTTTCAAATATTATTAACGTCGTTGGGGTTTCCTTATCCGTACCTTCAACGTTTGTTTGTTAGTGTGTATACGTGACAACATTTCGACATTAGTTTTTTGGTATTTTTATCCCGCCGCAAGATAGTTTACTAATACTAGTTTACATTAAGGGTTCTATGTTTAGTTGTTACTGTAAACAGGACTGCAATTTACACTTTTATTAACTATAGTTTATATTTGTTTAGACTTATACACGATATATTGGTAAGAAACCCCTAACATTAAATATTATTGATAGTAACTACAGAATTTTCATGACCTAGCTTTATATTTTTATACCAGTCCGTACAAATCAATTGCTTGTGTAATTTCTTCCGTTATATACGTGACTATTTGGATACTTTTTCTCGTATCTAGAATCCAAGGACGGATATTTGATTTTTAATCTCGATGTGTACCATAAAGAATTATTTTTTTAATTTTTGGATATGATAAAGTAATACAAATGTGTTATTCAACTGAAGAGTTGTGATTGTCTTCAGAAACTTCTCCCACAACTGTGGATGAACAATTGTGTCTGTCATCAGAAGTCTCTCTAACCACGTAGATACTCCATCCCTCCATACATGAATTGATCAATAAGAGAATCTGAACATCCTCGGTGTCTGATAAAAAAAAAAAAGTATAGGGTTAGATACTTAAATATAGACAGATTTTATATTTTTTATGCATATACTGACTTGCAAGTTATATCTTTAATTTTTATTAAGTACACTGGCTAACCTTAAACTAAGAGATTAGTTTGTACAATTTATGTTCGTTAGATGTATTATCTTTAGTTTCGGCTGTTAATAGTCATGTGCAGTGCAGTTGAGACAATATTTGATCATTTTAACCTAGATGTGTGATCATTAGTTTTGCCTGTTAAATCTAGTCATATGCAATGCACTTGAGACAATATTTGATCTTTTTATCCCAAAAGTTTATTATGTAATTTTATTTGATGATGAAAATTTAAACAATTAAAAGATAAAGATATTGTATTTGAATCCTTAAATCAGGAAGGAAAACGTAAACATATAAAAATACTAAATTGTCTACATGTAGTGTATATGATTGGACTTAACGTACAAACTAACAACCATCCATTAATAAAAACATAATTTGTTACAAAGTTTTTTAGTTTAAAGATGTCTATTCTAATTAATAAAGATTATGGACCTAACATTCAAATAGACATATATATAAATGACAAAATCTATAATTTACTATGAATTATATTACTATGTTAACCAATTACTATGTAGGTTAACATATGTTTTCTCAAAACGAATGAGTCACACACGCATTATAACTCTACTTCAAAATAATTGTACATTTTGTGGATCGTAAGATATGCACTATTAAATATCTAAGAATGAACGTCTTTTCAATTAATACACAATGATACCACAAAGCTACGTTGTTAGAATAATCTATGTATATATTATTATATAAATCATTTAAGTAGGACACAAATGTAATTTTACTTAAATTTTAAGACACTTAAAACAATCTTTTAAGCACAAGGTAATCTTTTAAGCATAAGGTACATAAGGTAATCTTTTAAGCATAAGATACATGTGTTTTATGCGATGGTTCCTAAATTGCTCATACTAAATAAATTTCTCCTAATTAATACATTATTTAATGCATATTGATTAATTTACATTTACTATTTATATTTTATACCTAAATATTATTTATATTAAGTATTATATTATTTAAATAAATACATATATAACTACTTAATATTTATAGAGTTATAATAATAATAACAATAACAACAACAATAATAATAATAATAATAATATCCATAAATAAATAACTAGTGTTTATAGTACGTCAGTCGCATACCGATTTTAAAAAGAGACTCAATGACACACACATATCGCACGGGTCAACTCACTAGTTTTATATTAAGCTTAACACATTAAGGATTTTATGTAACTTTACACACACCATGCATTTAAGTATTTGTAACTCAAAAAGTTATAACTCTAACTTTAACTAGGCTGTGTTTCCTCTTTGGGGGTTTTCTGGTTGTAACTTGTCTCCTTAAGGTTGAAGATACGATTACGGTTGAGAAATGAATAAACCCGATTAAAATAAAATTTATCTTTTGAAATAGATTCTTATAGATTAAAATAAAATTTATCTTTTGAAATAGATTCTTATACTTTCTGTTAAAAAACAATTTGTAAAATAATTTGAATATCTCACAAGGTAGTTTCTGCAAGTGTCAAAATAAAATTATATAACTTTTCATAAATCATATAAATTAAACTTGATGTTTAGTTTATGTTTAAGTTCTTTTAGTTACTATTAGTATTACTATTACAATTAATTAAGATTCTATATAAGAAATTCTTGATCTAGACCAATTAGAGATATTGAATAATTACTGCCGCCATATGGTAACTAATTATAAAAGATTTCTAATAATAATAACATTGATAATAAAAAAATTAGATTTTTTTATTATCAATGGTATTATTATTAGAAATCTTTTCTTGTTGTCTGTTGATTTTTGCCACAAACAAACAATCTCACTTATAAAAAATAGGGTTTGGAAAGAATAAGATGAGAACATTCGTGATCACTATTTCGTAACATCAAAATGTTACTCCAAATAAGATTGAGCCTCAAAAACCATTGGTTCTCTACTGATTTAGCGGAGTTTGTTTGTAATGTTAATATAATTCCAATTTTTCGTCAGATCTACTCATAATTTATGTTACGATCTTCTTGTTGCCGTTTGAGAAAAAGAGTTATTCCAGTGAAGCGAACCATTGCTACTCATTGGAATCTTCTTCTTTTTTTTTGTTATTTGAGTTTTGAAACTACAGTTTTGCTTTTAGTCATAAAATAAACATGTGCTAGGGTTTACTTACCTTAGTCCATCCAAAGCTCATGATGTAGTTTTTGGAAATTTGTGAAGTCAGCAGCGTGCTATACTTAATTTATTAAGTTACACGAGGGCAGGAGGCATGCAACTTACTATTGATTGATAAACAGATGATGTTGATGGAACAATGTGACTCTAAATTATGCCATGAGCAACTGTGGTTATTAAGTATTTTATTATTTCAACTGTTTTATGTAATGGTAGGTGTCTCCCATTTATCGAATAGGTTGATATATGGTTTAAATCAATCTATTGTTCGTTTGTAGCCGTTTGTAACCGAAGCCTCATCATGAACAAAGACCACCATTAAAGAAAATAGGAAGGAGCTATCAACTATTGCCATAATCGCATGGATAGCACACAAAGAAAGAAGTTAGAATATATATCAAAGCGACGAATGATAAAATATACAGTTTTGAAGCTAGAATGAGCATGTGTTATAACGATGAGGCTTCTTCATCCCTTTAGTTGTCGGAGTAGGTTTCTTAACATCCTAAGAACAAAAATCAGAAATAATTAAAAACAAATTTGGGAGGAAAATGTTGGAGAAAACTAATTTGAATCTAATGTAGCAAAATCAGTTACCTAGCTAGGAAACAAACTTGTGTGCTATCAAACACTAGAGTTGCTATCCACCCGAGCCATTCATTGCACGCCATGGCATCACTGAAGCGGGTGGGAGTTCGCAGGAATGTGACGACGGTTGCTCCTCTTGTGAGTCTCTAGCTCTCTCTGTTCGGAGCTTTAGGATTTACATATGACAAAAAAACTTGAAAGACAGAGCTAGAATGAAGCAAGATAAATAAATAATGAAATTATACTTGGAGTTTAAAAGTGAAATTGCTTCAAAAACTAAAAACATCTTCAAAAAATCAATATTTTAACGGTTCATAGAAACCCCTTCAAAAATGTCTATTTTTGAGTTTGTTTTAACTTTCTAAAGCATTTTTTAGTTTTATATTGTTTATATATGAAAACTTGGAATTTATTCGTAGATTGAAGGGTCGAACCAAGTGAACTTTAAAGTCCAGGGTGATTTATTCGTATTGAAAAATGTTTTGAAAAGATAAAAATTAAATGGCCAAACCATGAACCGCGTTAATCTGCCCTGTTTTTGTTAATAGTATTCATAGGTAAGAGTTAAAACCAACCAAAGGCGTTTAGGCTAAAATAAAAATAAGAGAGCTTTGTGTTAGTTATGTAATACGAATTCAACTCCTATATCTACACACTCACTATCATTATATTTAAAGAAACTTGAAAAAACTAAACACTAAGGGTTCAATAAACGTGACAAGTTTGTCAAAGTGTTTGAATCTTGATGATCTCTATTGAAGACACAATCACAATATATACAAGAGCATGAAACTAAACTAGGAAACAATATATACTAAAAGAATGGAAAGATATACAATATATTCAAATAAATATAAGAGATAATGCTTGCTAATACACTCCCGCAGTCAAATCATTTATCGGTCGGATGCGAAGACTATTTGTAAATCGTTGAAACAAGTGTCTCGGAAGCCTTTTGAAAAAATATCCGCATATTGATAATCAACGGGTACATGGAGGACCCGAATGGACCCCAACCAAACTTTTTCTTGCACAAAATGGATATCTATCTCGACATGTTTTGTCCTTTGATGTTGAACCGAGTTGTGAGATAACTACATGGCTAATATGTTGTCACAATAAATAACAAAAGCCTGTCGAATGGGAACCTTGAGCTCAAGTAGAAGATTACATATCCATGAAACTTCAGTCGTGGTATTAGCAACCCCGCGATACTCAGCCTTGGCACTTGAGCGGCAGATCGTGGGTTGCCTTTTCAAGGAGCAAGATATCAAATTATCTCCAAGAAAAACATAATACCCGGATGTTGATCGGCGAATGTCAGGGCAACCCCCCAATTGGCGTCAGAATAAGCACTTAGTTTGACCAATTTGGAAGGGGAAAGATGCAATCCATGGTTCATAGTGCCCTTTAAGTACCACAGGATGCGTTTAAGAAAATTAAAGTGAGGTTCTCGAGGAGCATGCATAAATAAGCACACTTGTTGCACCGCATAAGAAATATCTGGCCATGTGAATGTTAAATACTGGAGTGTACCGGCTAGGCTGCGATAAAGTGAGCCGTCTGATAGTAATGTTCTTGCAGTAGCACTTAACTTAGAGTTGGTATCCACTAGGGTGTTGCAAGGCTTGCAGTTTTGCATGTTTGCCCATCTCAAAATATCAAAGACGTATGAATCCTAAGAGAGAAACATGCCATTGGAATGATGCTGAGCTTCAATCCCCAAAAAATGATGCAGTTGACCGAGATCGGTCATGGCAAATTCCCGAGACATTGAATCTATAAAATGTTGGAGCAAGCGAGTGTTCGATGCTGTCAAAATGATGTAATCAACGTATAGAAGGAGATATGTGCAGGATCGGTGTTTGTCACTTAAACACAAATGTTTTCTCTCAAACTCACCTAGAATCACACTCGGGTAAGAATCAATAAGAGTTGATCACAATATGAAAAGTAACTAAGAACACAGAAAGATAATTTTCAAGATACTTTTATATATTGATTCTCAACTCACGATACAAAGACTCTTACAAGCAGATGATAATCTTGCCTCTATGAGTTACAAGGAGAACCTATATATAATACTATCTACAGCCGGATATACTTTGATACCAGCTCGGATCCTTTAGCTAAAGCCTATACTACAAGACTATAGTTAAGGTATCTCGGATAAAGTCTTATCTGAGA
>BJCM01207168.1:0-11762 GCA_018326385.1 Flaveria bidentis
CCTTTTGAAGGTAGTTCATAATCGTTTTTTTCAGCAGCTTTGAAAGATAGTTTCATTGTTCCCTTTTGGTTGTTATATCTTGTTGATAGCTTGTTCAAACACATATGAATGATCCTATGCTCTTGGGTTTGTTAAAACAAAGTAAAGAACCTTAATTTTTCAGATTATGAATCATAATGTTAAGGCTTTTATCCGCTGCGTTTTTCATGTTTAAATGGTTAAACAACTTTGATTGTGGTCCATCAAACCCAACAACTTCTACTTGACCCGTTGAGTTGTTATAAACTCTCTTGTCTGGTATGCTGCATTCGAGAAAGATACCTTCTTCTACCTTCTCACTAAACTTTCATGTCTGAGTTTTCTTCAGCAACATGCATGGTGGGCCAAACGGTTCTAGATACTCAGGTTGGGTTTACATCACTGGAGCAGTTCATAACATGTTTTGACCACTAAGACTCGATTGAACGTGTAACAAGCATTAGCCACCGCCTCATTCCATAATTGAATAGGCAGTTTCGAGTCATCTAGCATTGTTTTAGCAGTCTCTATCAAGCTCTGATTCTTCCTTTCAGCAACACCATTCATCTATGGAGTGTAGGCAGAGGTAAATTTATTTACAATTCTTCTCTCTCTACAGTATGCCTCCATCCGCTGATTCTTGAACTCAGTTCCATTGTCTAATTGGATCTATCTTACTTTGAACTTATAGAGTGATTCCAAAGTAGTAACAAGTTGTTTGAATGATTCAAAAGTTTCTCATTTGGCCTTCAGAAACATTACCCAAGAGAAGCTTGAGTAATCATCCGTTACTACAAAGCAATACAGGTCACCAGCAATGCTCTTTGTACTGACAGTGCCAAACAGATCCATGTGTAGAAGTTCAAGAGGAAGATCAATTGAATGAACTTTCTTTGCCTTGTGAGCCTTCTTGGTATGTTTCCCTTTCTTACACGCTACACAAAAGTCCGGAAGTTGGAAGTTTTTTATGGTTACGCCATTCACTAAATCAATTTGGACTAAGTGATTCATCTTCCTTGGATTAATGTGTCCAATTGTCCTATGCCAGGAGATTGAGTCCCTCTCAGTTGCCTTTGATAAGAAGCTTTGAACCATGTGATCAGTTGTGGAGGCTTTAGATAGATTCCAAGACATACAAATCATTACATCTTAAAGCTGACATAAGAACTTTATCCTCCTCAATCACATAGTCCTTCTTCAACATGTAGCACTTCTTGTTGTCAAATACAACTTTAAATCCTTTATCACAGATCTAGGAAACTGAAAGTAAGTTGTTTTGTAGTTGCTGAACGTAGTGGACCTTGTCAAACTTAACTTTCTTGTTTCCTACTTCGCCTTGTGTTGTGATGTAACCTCCTTTGTTCCCAGCAAATGAAACATGTCCCCTTTAATTTTTCTGAAGTTGAAAAGGAGAGATGAATTCCCTGTCATGTGCCTGGACACCCCACTATCAATAATCCATGTATTAGTGATAGCACTGTAGCGGATACCCTGCATATTCAAAAAACTTATTAGTTTAGATTTGGGACCCAAGCCTTAACTGGCTTGGGTGACCCGGAGGAATCACATATCATAAACTCAACCCATTGTCCTTTAAAGGATGAGGGCATATCTTTCTTCTTAATCTCCTCACTATCAGACACTATACTTGATTTTTATTTCCATACTACAGTTTTGTGTAAGACATGTTTGTGATAAACAGTCGACTGGCTTATTGTTTGAACTTTAGGTTCACTAATACTCTTAGGTGGAGTATTAGATCTCGATTTAGAAAAACTTTGGTTTGCATCAAAAAGTTCAAATTTCATTTTGGGAGTCTGATAGTAAGGACCATTAGAAGAGATGTGTCCTCGTTTTCCACAATTGTAGCAAGATCTTCCTTCTACAGATTGAGGAAAATGTTTATATGGGTTTGATTTTTGTAAATGTGTGACCTTTGTCTGTTTGGGTTTTATTACTTTCTTTTTAGATGTATCAGCCTTATTCACAAAATTAATTGTTTTAACGTTTTGAACATCTTTAACTTGCTCTTTATTTGGACTTTGATGATTAACACATTTATGGTTAGCTAGTTTAGTTAATTTGGATTCTGATGTAGACGTTTGTGACCCTGACCTTACATTAACTCTTTTAATTTCATCATCCAAATTATCAACCGGCATTTTACACATAGATTTCAAAGTAGGCTCCTTCTGTCTAATGATCTTCTGTACAGGTTTGACTATGGAATCAGGATCACTAACCAGAGGAGTGGACACCACATGATCCTTTACTGGGTTGTCATTTACAAGTCTACATTTTGTATTTAAAAAGATTTCATGTGGTGGTGCAACTACTTTGTACCCCAGACCTTCCCTATTGTTTAGTTCTTTCACTAAGTTTTGAACTATGTGAGAAGAACTAGCCTAACTATCTAGTTTTTTTTAAAGAATTTACCTCGACTTCCAAAACTGCTTTTCCTTTTTTGGTCTCTTCTAAAGAATTTAAATAAAACTTTATATCATTAGACTGATTTAAGGCAACAACCTCGGTTTCCCTTAGTTGTTTCCCCAAAAGTTCTATTTTTTCTTTAAAACTGCACTCATTTTGTTTTAATACACGATTAGCTTCAGTGCAGAGTTGTAAATCATTTACTAAGTTATCATTGTGTTCTAATAACCTAGCAAATTTCAAGTCAATGCTCTCTCTAAATTTATCACATTCATGAAAAGCATGTCTATTAAATAACTGGTCTAGAGAACTTACCTGTGATGAATCGGTTGAATCAGCCATCAAGGCAGAATTGGATCCTTCGATGGCTGGTGATTTTGAACTTGTTTCCCTAAACTTTTCTTCAACCAGGTGATCAACCAAGCTTGCAGCTTCTTCGGTATCTGACATTGCTTTATCAGTTACACTCTCACCTTCACTAGCAGATCCATCATCTACTACTTCAACAAAGGCAATATTTAATTCTCTAGGAGAAACAAACCTGAAGGACTAGTCTTGTCCTTCATCACCTTGAGTTGTAAGAGCCTTTGTATCTTTGCTTGACAAAGCAGTTCCAATGGTGTCCTTGTCTTGACGGATGAATGTTGGAAATGGGTATCCATTACCTGTTTTCTTGGGCTTTACACATTCACGTTTAAAGTGCCCCTTCTCACCATAGTTAAAGCATGTTACTTTGGTTTTGTCAAAACCAAACGTTGTGTCCTTAGTGGCTATTAGATTATGTCCCGTCTTCTTGACAAACTTTTTAGCTCTTCTGACTGCACTTGCCAAGGCCCACATGATATCCATTCTCTCTAGTTCATTCTCATCAACTTGCTCGTAATCTTCATCTACAAGATGACAATTTCCAATATTTCTAGCGACTAAACCATCATAGGATTGGACAAAAGCTGCTAGAAGATCCATGTGCTCCTTTGCAACTTTCACTGTGATATTACCGAGATTCTCGGTCTTCAACTTTGTAGTATTGGCTTCAGGCACTATATATTGGGTAGTTGATGACCCTGACGTTTCTGGTCCTAAAGCAGTGGATTGGGAAGTAGCAGAAGAACTAGACACAAAAGCAGTTTGTAGAGGTGCTCCTAAAACAGCTGGAGACGAAACTCAGTTGTAGAGTGAAGGATTCTGAACGTATGATCCTTTCTTAGACTTGTACTTCATCCTCAACTCTTCTTCTCTTAACTTCAAGATGAAGTCATTTATGTCCAATATTGCAAGAATGTCATTCTTTTTGAGATTGGACACGAATGAGTCCCATTTATCAGGTAACCCATCAGCAAAGCTTGAAACTTTATCCTCCATTGATGTGGTTACACCATGAGTGTGCAGCTCATTCATGAGATGATGAAAACTGTCAATTTTGTCATCTAGGCTCTCATTCCCAATCGAGGAGAAATTATCAAACTCCTTCTTGAGCGCCTTAGCCTTTGGTGCCTTTAACGTTACATTGCCATCATATCTCTTCACTAACGCCTCCCATAGCTTTTTGGCCTGTTTGTTCTTAGAAAACTGATGAAAGATGTCTTTCGGGATTAACTGAGTCAATAGGGAATATACTTTCTTCTCAGCATTGAAGAGTATCTTTTGTGTTTCATTCATTCCTCCCAAAGTTAGTTTGACTCCATTAGCACTGACTGGCACCGTGTAACCAGTCTCGATTGATGTCCAAAGATTGGGATCTACTCCATTTAAATAAATCTCAAACCGCTATTTCCATTATGGATAGTCATCCAACGTTATAAGCTTAGGCGGTTTATTGTGATTACCGATCTCATTTTCTAGAAGTAGAAGGTTCTAGATGCGTGAGTCCTTCCCTGCAGTAAACGCAACAAACTGATCTTCCATTTGTATAAACTTTGAACTTGGAGAACAGGACAATGTCAATCGTACGAATGGACTACACGTATGGTTCACTCGTGCGAATAAAGGGTGCGAATGAATTCAATCGTGCGATTGGATTCAGTCATGCATATGAACAAGATGAATGGACTCAAACAACTGGAGCTATTATGTCGTGTGAATGAAGAGTGCAACTGAATTTAGTCGTGTGAATGAGTTCAATCGTACGAATGAGCTATTCGTGCGACTAAAGGCTGTTGTTTTGGCAAAATCGATAATTTTGACACTTTGACACAAAAACGTGATTTTCCCAAGAACCCTAATCCGCCGTATGGTGAAAAATCAAAACTTTAACGCCAGAAAACATCAAAAACACTTTTTGACTCAAAAGAATGACTCTTTTGAATCAAAACGTTAAGTTTAACACCAAAACTAATAGAATCACACGCAAAATCAAGAGCCAAAGCTCTGATACCACTTGTCAGGACCGTTTTCATACGGAATACTAACTGATAATGCGTGAAACCAGATCGAATAGTGCAGAATCCTATTTGATTGGCGATCCAATCAGTGAGAACGTTTACCCGATTGATATAAGAATAAGCTATACATTAAGAATGAGTAGGAATCGATCAAGAACGAAATATGAAGTTGGATTGGGTGCTCTGGACGGCTAGGGTTTCTGAATATCGAATTGTTCTAAATTCTTATGTTTTTCCACGAATTAAGTGGTATTTATAGGTTTGTAGTTTCTATTCGTACATCTGAACCAATAGCATGGTTCAGTCGTGCGACTGAATCATGTGATTGAGTCATATGCACGACTGAAGGTTCAGTCGTGTGAATGAGTCAATCTTATGTCTCATTCATACGACTGATCCAGTCTCCTGGTTTAGTCGTGCGACTGGTCCATAAGCATGATGTATTCATGCGTATGGTCCATTAGTATGGTCCATTCGCATGAAGACTCATCTGACAAAGTTTGAACATTATTGACTAAGAACTATGTACAACAACTTCAAACCTATATAATAAGTTCATACATATGAATTAAATTCAACACAATAATAATTTGAAATAGATAAACATTGATACGCAACAACCACATATTATATAACATCAAATCAATTCATTACATATATGTAAGACATGAAAGACTTTTACATTAAGCTCATAAACTAGGAACATGATGTATCTACAGAGCTCTATCTTTGGGCGTGAGATAAAGATCACTATTGAAGATCTGAGGAGGGTCTTGGATCTGGGTAAGGATGGTGCCTACCCAACCAAGCTACATCCTCTGACTGTTCAGGGATGCTTTCTAAGGATAAAGTACATTGGGGACATCAATGCAGGTGTGCTCAACAAGAGCAACATGTGCCCCTAGTTCAAGTACTTGGATCATGTTATCCTTAAGTGCATAGCTTCAAGGAGAGGAGAATTTGATGAGATGTCAGACCAAATCTAGAACGCATTTGTTGCACTGGTACTAAACCACCCGTTCCGTTTCTCGCACATGCTCTCCTCTTATATGATCGAGAACCTGGAAGCAAAAGGCAATGAAGGCTTTTGTATGTACCCATGTTTTCTATAGATTTCATTGATGAGAAGCTTCCTTTGCTGCCAAAAGAGAGGGGCGATGCTATTATACTCGAGGTGATGGATGACACGACTTTAGGTCGGATGAAGGTGTACTGGGGGAAGCAGGTGAATCCCCCGGTCAGGAGATTGTTTGGGCATCTGGCTAGTGTAGATTATGTGGCTCCCTTTCGCAAGAAGTGGCGCTACAATGATAGTGACTCCGATGTTGAGCCAATTGAGCTACCCACGGATGAAGAAAACGATGATAATGACGACCATGATGATGGTTAAGGTGGTGATGCACCTGGTGGAACAGAGAAGGCTTCCTTCCACCAAGACTTCCTGCTCGATGAAGAGGAAGAGTCTGACGATGAGCCACTGGTTAGGACAGTTAGTAGCTGGGTTGTGTCCACCAACAAAGGGAAAGAGGCGGTTGGTGGATGTCAGGTTGGGTCGAAAGGTGTTGCTACAGATATCACTGATCCTACTTACACCCCAGACTAGCCGCTCAACTCAGGGGAGCCTCTGTCTCCAAGGGCTCAAGGAAGAAAAGGATGGTCCAACCATACGGCAAGAAGAGCAAGAAGAAGAGGATCACCCTAATCACCACAGCTACCACCACTACCACATCTCCTACCACCACCACCATAGCTACTACCATCACTACCAAACCTCCTACCACCACTACCACACCTCCTACCACCACCACCACAGCTACTACCACCACTACCACACCTCCTACCACCACTACCACAACCACTCCACCACAATCCACTCCCATTCCTCCTCCCATCTTCACCACATCCACCACCACAAGCACAACTCAACACTCTACCCAATATCGGGTTAGAGGAATAGCTGGCCAACCTAAACCACATCATGCAAAGGTTGATTGCTACTGATGAGCTAAGAGCTACTCAGCTAAACCAGCTGACGGAGGTAAATGCAGATCAAGCCAAGCAGATTACGCAACTCAGTGAGAATAATGTGTAGTATGAGAGGGCCTTAGGCCGATCTCACCATGCGCTTAAGGGTCAAAACGAGTTGGTGATGGCATCGGTGAAAAGGATTGAGGATCTGGAGAAAAAAACAAGAAGATCTTGCTAAAGCTGAAGGGATCCAAGAGTAAGCCTTTAAAGATTAAAGATGGTGATGATGAGGATGATGAAGATGAGCTTACTGAAGATGAATCTGAAGAAGAAGAAGATGAGGATGTGAGCTACACTCCCAAAGAAGGAGAAATCATTCATGATCTGACCGACGAGCAGCTAGCTGGGATGTTCCGACTCAATCCTAATGAAATTGTTAAAGATGCTCCAGAAGTCGATATCCTAAGTGATGAGGAGCTACAGGATGTCGATGAGATTGAGATTGAGATTGAGGATGTTACAGCTGAGCACTATCCGGAGTACACTAACGTTGAAGGCAATGTTATCCTCAACTTGGGTAAAACTTTAGGCAGTGCTACTTTTGAGAATTTGGAGGAGATGGAGAAAGAGAAAGAAAATGATGAAAGTAAAGCCCCAGCTTCTGATGCTAATGTTGATCTTAAGAAAGCCGAATGGGCCGCTTGTTTTGCTGAAATGAAAGCCCAGTGCGCACCTCCAAAGCAGAATGCCTACACCAAACTTTACAGAGTCAATAGACATCAGAAAGTGTCAGGCAAGATTATCGCGTGGGCATATTTCGAATACTTGGAAGTCTATGCAGTAAAAAGAGAGAAGGGGATTGAGTACTTCAAATATCCACATGATCTGAAGAACATCTACGTATGAACATTTTGTTATTCCGTAGATATGTTCCTTACAAGTAAAATGCATCCAAAGATCTTCTGCGTATAACACCCAGCACTGAGGATGAAAGAACAAGATTGCTTCGAAAGAACAAAATTTCTTCGGAAGAACAAAACATCTTCGGAAGAACAAGATTGCTTCGGAAGAACAAAACATCTACAGAAGATCAAGACTTCTGCAGAAGAACAAAACATCTACGAAAGACACTATTCCTGCGGAGTCCAAACACTTGTATAATACAAGTGTTACAAGTCAACAAGTCAACAAGGCATTTATGCGAATCCCAAGAAATCCGATGATTCCTTAACAAAAAACAAATCAAATCCCAAGAGATCTGGTGTTTCCTTTAACATAAACATCATTGTCTATATAAATAGATCCTAGGTTTCGAATCATGGGCGGCTTCCACAGCAACAACAATAGCAATACGACAATTCCACAACAGCAAATATCACATCAAATCTCACAATCAAACCCCAGGAGCCGTCGCATCATTCGTCACAAAATTTAATATCATTCATTCATTATTTGTAATCATTAACATGTTTTAATGAAATGCATATTATTCATTAATAGTGTTTCTTTTAGTGTGTTCTTGAATCTTTATTGTTGTTGGTAATAATATTATTGTTGATGATGCTGGATTGATAGCTTGAGCTTGGTTGTGTGGATGATTGGTCCTGAGAATTCCTTTGGAATTCTCCAAGAGAATGTAATGTTCCAAGAAGAAACAACAACAATTTCCAAAGGAATTCTCAACGCCAATCATCCACACAACCAAGCTCAAGCTATCAATTCGACAATCATCAACAACAGTATCATCACCAAAAACAACACCAACAACATCACCGTCAACCCATAACATTAAATGATTGTAAGGCGAATGCAAGAAATAATCATAAATGTTGTTTGTATTAATCAAGGTGAAAGATGGTTACAATGGATGCTAGGGTTTTTGCATTAAATAGTAAAAAATTACACCTTGTCAAAATATTCTAATTGTCTAATATCTATCAACAGTCACCTCACACATGAGGTTTTCTATTCTATTTATAGGCTAACACATGTCTGTACAAGAAGACTAAACTACCCCTAACCTATACATCAGAAACTAGTCTAAGTACAAAAGTCTTCATCAACATTTCTTCTGTTTATCAGCATTGACTAATGAGGATGTTGTGATCTTCAACAACATTTCTATTTCTTCTTCAGCATTGGTGTATGGTCATCAACATTAACAAAAATGCGGATGAACAAACACTTATGCGCATTTGCTGCTGAACATCCGCACACTTATGTGCAAAGTACTTGTCAGCAGTTCGAATATCCGCATTTGTTAATACGAAAGAACAAACACTTGTTAGCATTTGTTTTATCGTTATTCGTATATACAAATGCGGGTAGCCGATACTTGTCTTCTATTGTTGAAGTAGATTCTTCATCCACATTGATTCTTGGACTTGGGGAGTTTCCAGCAGAACAACCATCAATCCACCACTTGAATTGGCATGTATGATCCTTTCAGGGTCCAACAAATCATACATCCTAATCAAGAGTTAAGTATTGTTTGAACGCTAGACATGCCTAACTTGATGCAAGGTAAAAAAGCATGACTAACCTAAACACACACGCTACACCCATAACTTCTAGAAGCTGTCATACCATCTTAATAGTTTTTTGCGATAACAACATGGTAAATGGAAACCTAGATAAAGGAGAAGACATTAAGCAAAGTTTTAAGACCAATACATATTCCAATAAATGATAAATTAGTCACAAACCACATGAGAGCATCACATAAAGTCAACTAAAGTAAGAAACCAAACTTTCATCAAACACCCACCACCATGAATTTGATTATAATCATCTTCTTGAATTCAACTACAAACATATGAAATGGATATGGCATCTTCCTGTTGTATCAACACAAATATCGGTTATAGCAAGGTAGTAGCACTTTAGTTATTAACAAAGATAAATTCTAATCATCAATCATGTATAGGTTGGACTTACCTTAGATTACATTATGTTTATATTCCATTATAATAGTTTAATGTCAGTTTACTTTTGTAAGTTGGTTAATTAGTGTAGTTTTGCTGCCCAATGAAACTATGAACGAAACTGTAGTTTCGCTCATAGTCAGCTGATAGTTTCACTCGGCGAAATTGTTAGTCTCTGCCGAGTGAAACTATATCTTCAGCAGAATAGTTTTGCTGATAGTGAAACTGTCAGCAAAACTATCATTTCTATATATAGTTTTGATCTTGCTCATTGTTGAGTATCCTTGCAAAAACCCTAATCGTTTATTCCTGTTGCAAGAGACTATTGTAAGCTT
Source organism: Flaveria bidentis (assembly GCA_018326385.1). NCBI lineage: Eukaryota > Viridiplantae > Streptophyta > Magnoliopsida > Asterales > Asteraceae > Flaveria > Flaveria bidentis. Next base: position 10,057 of record BJCM01207168.1, read on the forward strand.
GTTCTTCACTGAAATAGATTGAGCTTTGTTATATTTGATTGTATTGGATCATTATTTCTTTATATCTGAATACATTGTGGTTGTTCTTCTTCATCACTGTGTTTCTTGTTTGTTGTTATTTGTGATATAAAATGCTTCAACATATCAATTGCACTAAAATTCGATCAAACGGACCAACAAAATGGTATCAGAGCCTTAGTGCACTTGATTATTTGAGGTTTTTTAGTTGTTTTTGTTCAATATCAATATTTCATCAATACCGGATCAAATTTGAGTGTATTTGATAGAGAACTCTCGGTTTTGAAGAGAAACAAGAAGAAAAGTGTGAATTCAAGGTAAGAATTCATGTTTTTATGGTATTCTTAACCGGTTATGTCCTCGGGTTTATGCTTATGTGTGTTTGTATGTGTTCGGGTATGTTTTTAGTGGTTTTCTAGGCGATTGAATTCAATTTTCAAATGAGTTTGGAAGAAGCTATACTCAAGAGCTACAAATGTGAGTTCTAGAACCTCTCTTTTACATGTTTTAACTGATTTTGGGGCTGGAAATGCTTGAATGTATATTTTCATTAATCTGGTTTCGGACCTGTATGTTTAATTGTGTGTATGTTGATGTTATGATGTGATGTGTGACTATGTTCATGCTTGATAATGTATGATGGTGTTTCTAAGGCTTGGAAGGTAAGAACTAAGCTTTGAACATGTTAGTCAGTGATTGGGAATGGAAATATGATGTTTAGGGCTCTTATGTTAAAGATCAAATCTGCCAAAGTATGTAGAAGCAAATGCGGATGAGTAATGGGAAGAAATGCGGATGAGTAATGGGAAGAAATGCGGATGAATAGTTAATGCGGATGAATAGTTAATGCGGATGAATAGTTAATGCGGATGAATAGTTAATGCGGATGAGTGTTAACTACTAAGTAAGTCAATGCGAATGAGCATTGACTAAGTATGGGAAATGTGGATGAAAGTCAATGCGGATGAGAATTGACTAAGTATGGCAAATGCGGATGAAAGTCAATGCGGATGAGCATTGACTAAGTATATGAAATGCAGATGGAAATGCGGATGAGCAAGTCTAAGTGTGGGAAATGCGGATGACAAATTCGGATGAACTATAACAAATGCGGATGAACTATAGCAAATGCGGATGCACTATAGCAAATGCGGGTGAATAAAAAGGCAAATGCGGATGAACACTTAGAATGTTTTCTGACTTTCTGAGGAAAAAGATAAAATGTAGGCCTTGACTTGGGAGGTTCCCGGGGCTGTCTAAGTTGACTTTTGAGGTCATAGATGATGGGATGGGCATGATGTATGATGATCGTATGACTGTGCATGATGTGTGTTAAGTATGTATGATGCACTATATAATGATGTTGACTATTATGTTGATGTTCCTTATTGTTATGTATGGTTATTTTCCTTGGCTTTACGTTGAATGTTAATGAATGAAATGAAAGTATTATGTAACATAACGTGGAAGATAATGAAAAGAGGAACAAAATGAAGAATGCATGCATTAATGAATGAACGAATGTAAGAAAGTCTTGCAAGAAAATGTATGGAGGTTCACACTTAATGAGGAGTGTTAGCTCAACCGTGTGCGGGTTAGCTACCCCATGAGGATGCACACTGGGGCTTAATCTGTGTGATTAAGCAAATGTATGGAGGTTCACACCCAATGAGGGGTTGTCAGCTCAA
>BJCM01207169.1:0-17477 GCA_018326385.1 Flaveria bidentis
AGTAGCCCGCCAAACCCAAGAAACTACGAATCTCGGATGGCGTCTTTGGAGACTTCCATTGCATCACTGACTCCACCTTTGCCGGGTCCACCATAATCCCATCAAGATTCACCACATGACCTAAGAATTGTACCTCGCGCAACCAGAACGCGCACTTGGAGAACTTGGTGTACAACTTCTCCTTCTCAACATCTCCAAAACCTCCCGAATGTGACCGACATTCTCAATCTCGCTCTTCCAATAAATCAAAATATCATCAATAAACACAATCACTGATTTATCCAACATCGGCTGACACACTCGGTTCATCAAATCCATGAAAGCTGCTGGCGCGTTGGTCAAACCAAATGACATAACAAGAAACTCGTAGTGACCATAACGCGTGCGAAAAGCTGTTTTAGGAACATCCTGCTCTTTCACCTTCAGCAGGTGGTAGCCCGATCGAAGATCTATTATTGAGAACCAACTGGCACCTTGGAGCTGATCAAACAAATCATCAATCCTCGGTAAGCGGTATAGGTTCTTTATCGTCAACTTGTTTAGTTAACGATAGTCTATACACATCCTCATACTACCGTCTTTCTTTCTCACGAACAGGACCGGAGCACCCCAAGGAGAGATACTCGGTCAAATGAACCCCTTATCAAGCAGTTGTTGCAATTGCTCCATCAATTCTTTAATCTCAGTCGGAGCCAATCAGTACAGTGCCTTGGCACAGGTTGGGCACCTGGTATCAAATCAATCTGAAACTCAATCTCTCTATCAGGTGACAGTCCTGGTAAGTCTTCAAGAAACACATCTGGAAAGTCACACACAACCGGAACATCAGATAGTTGTGGTGTTGGCGTTGCCACATCCTTCACATAAGCCAAGTAGGCGCTACATCCACGCCTCATACACTTTCCCGCCACTGCCATTGAGATTACTTTCAGGATCATCATGACCCGATCCCCATAAACCATCACCAAACTCCCATCAGGCACTGTCAGATGAATCATCTTCTTGCGACACACAATGTTCGCCTCGTAGTCCGCTAGCCAATCCATCCCAAGAACCACATCGCACCCACCTAAGGTCATCATGAATGGTCTAATCAGAAATTTATGACCTTCTAATTCCACATCTTATCCCTCTATCACCTCGAAAATTCTGGTAGACTTACCTATGGCAGTTTCTACATCAAAGGGCGCATCTATATTCTTACTACTAACAGGTAGTTTAGCACAGAAAGCAACAGAAATGAAACTTTTACTAGCACCAAAATCGAATAACACAGAGGCTAAAGTTTGTTTTACTAGAAACGTACCTGACATAATATCAGGGTCCATCCTAGCCTCCTCCTGCGTCATCGTGAATGCTCTAGCGCTCACCCTCGGTCCTTCACCTCCAGTCTTCTTCACCCCAGAACCCTCAGCCCTCGGCTTCTTACAGTGTCTACTCATGTGACCCTTCGCGCCACAGTTGAAACATTTCCCTGCCTTGCATTCCCTTGCCATATGACCATGCTTCCCACATTTGAAGCACACGTTCAAGCCCCACCTACACTCGCCACTGTGCTCCTTCCTACATTTGCTGCATCCCTTTATCCCACACTAGATGTGACCACACGGCGGTCATCTACCCGTGCCTTCTTGTCACCCGTCGGGGCACCACCACGACCAAACCTTTTTCCATTCCAATTCCGGTCACCACCACCTTTTTTGCTGCCATCAGCCACCACCACTCTTCTCTCGTCATACAACCTCCCTACCAAATCAACCATCGACCTAAACGTGCTCGACTGGGTGGCGATCATGTGCCTAGGGATATCCGCCGGCAAGCCCTGAATATACCTCTTGATCTTTCATGACAGAGGCGTCACCAGATCCGGCAACAGTCGTGCCATTTCATTAAACCTGGTGGTGTATTGCTGATGAGACATAGTTCCCGCCTCCAACTGTAGGAATTCCCTTTCAACTTTGTCCATCTCACGGTGAGGACAGAACTCCTCAATCACTAGTCTCTTCAACTCCAACCACCTCATTCTTCCGATAGCCCGACTACCCTCTGCTTGGACTATATTGTCCCACCAGCACAGAGCCAAGTCCACAAACGAGTGGGCAGTAAATTTCACCTTTTGATCCTCTCGGCACTCGCTGATATTTAAAATAGCTTCCATTTCTCTCACCCATCAGTGAGCCGCAGCAGCATTGCCATTACCATCAAAAGTAGGGGGCTTGCACCGTTGAAATGCCCCGTAGTTACAGCCTCGTACCGCCTCCGGCATAGGCTCTTCTTCTTCCTCTTATTCTTTGTCATCAGATAGAACCGTCTCAGTCTCGGGCTGTCTTCTTTCGCCCGTAGGTCTACTCCTTTCCCTTCTTTCCCCATCTCTAATAGCCATTATCATTTCGGTCACCACAGACGGTAGGATCGTCTGCATGACCTGATGCACTTCCTCCACGACCGCCTCCTTCACTGAAGCTCTCAGATTAGCACTCTCATCTCTGCCCTCTGGATGAGGGGTCTCGGGTTCTTAATGAACCACCTTTTTGGCTCTAGGCCTTCCTCTCGTGATCCGTGGTTCAGCACCACGTCCACCACTGGCATGCGAAGCTTTAGAAGATCTACCACCGGCCATCCTCTAACTCACACTGAAAGATTCAAACACTAACACGGTCATTCAAGGGAACAACTTAGTTCATGTCAAGTATAGTAAGTCCCTAATTACAGTGGCCAGTTGTGATTAGCCACTTACTTTACTCTTCATACCCCAAGCATTACCTGTCCTGACTACATCAGTATCTAATCTACAACCAACACATAAACCACATAACATGCGCACGTAATACCGGTTAACATTACGAAAATACCTGATGGCACGCAGCTACTCGGACTGATATCCCTTCTCTTTCCGTCCCATTCTCAGTTTAAGTTTAGGTTTATTTTGAAAATTTACCCGTTTCACTTAAACTTTGGCTCTGATACTAACTTGTAAGGCCCCATTCCCGGGATGCTTATTGCTGGCCAATCATCGCTCATAAAACATATAATTACATTTAATTTTTAATAAACAACGCAGCGGAACATTAAAATAAAATTTTCATTATAAATGCTTTTGCGAAATAATACAACATTCGTTACACAATTTCATTTGATCACATTACAATGCAAAAACATTAACAAAAGAATGCCATCCAAATGCCAATTAGCTGCCCCGCGCCATCCTCAGTAATGCTCACCTGCCAACTAGAAAATGCATAAAAAGTCAATGTTGCTGAGTGAGTTCTAGTTTAACATAAAACATACCTTACATTCATTAAACCATCCTTTACTTAATATGTGATCACACATCACACGTACACATAGATAATATCATTATTATCTTCGTCATTCGTTTGTTAACTTTCATTCATTCATCGTACATCATTATCATTCATTTCATACATAACTTTCGTACTTTCATTTGTACGTTCATTACTTTCGATGACATGTACAATACCTCGAACATTATGCACAAAGCTGGTTCTAGTACCTAGGGCAAGTACATTCATCACTTATCTTTTCTCTTTCATTCCGGATCAATGCCATATGCTACACCCCGAATATTGTACACGAAGCTGGTTACTAGGCTTGAGGTCTTTCATAGATCTCGAACACTGTGCATGAAGCTGACTCTAGTACCTAGGGCAAGCGGCAAGGACCCCATACATATGGTCAATCACAAAGATTGGACACCAGTGTGCATCCTACTAGGGTAGCTAACCCGCACACCATTGAGCTAACACCCTTCATTGGGTGTGAACCTCCTTACATTTGCTTTCAAGCCTTTCATACATTTGTTAATGCTTGCATTCATTCATCATGTTCCTCTTCTCATTATCTTTCACTTTACGTTACATAATACTTTCATTTCATTCATTAACATTCAACGTAAAGCCATGGGAAAATAATCATACATCACAAGGAACATAAACATAACAGTCAACATCATCATGCCGGGCATCATACATACATCATGCATAGTCATACAACATCATACATCATGATCATGCATAAGCATCAATCATACATCATAACATGCCCATCGTAACATCTATGACCTTAAAAGTTAACTTACATAACCCCCAGGAATCTTCCCAAGAAGTCAAAAAATATTCCAAGTGTTTATCCGCATTTGTCTTAGTTCATCCGCATTTCCTTAACTTCATCCGCATTTGTTTTAGTTCATCCTCATCCGCATTTGTTCACACTTAGACTTTGTCATCCGCATTGACCTTACTCATCCGCATTTATCAATACTCATCCGCATTTGCCATCCGCATTTCACATACTTGGTCAATGCTCATCCGCATAGACTTTGCATTCGCATTTACTTTCATCCGCACTGACTTTCATCCGCATTTCCCATACTTAGTCAATGCTCATCCACGTTGACTTTCCATCCACATTTACTTTCATTCGCATTGACTTTCATCCGCATTTCCCATACTTAGTCAATGCTCATCCGCATAGACTTTCCATCTGCATTTACTTTCATCCACATTTACATACTTAGGCAATCATTCTAAACCCATTCGCACCTAAACATCAGATTCATTTCCCAAACACCATCTATCATGTTCTAAACTTAAATCTTACATTCTAAGCCTTAGAAACACAACCATAACATCAACAAGCATGAACATAGTTCAAAATCACATCATCACATCATCATACACCCATCATACATCCGGGTAAAAACCCAGTTTCAGAAAACATAAGTTCATGCATTTCCAGCCCCAAAATCAGTTAAAAACCAGTAAAAGAGGGGTTCTAAAACTTACCTTTGCAGCTCTTGAGTATGGCTTCTTCCAAACTCGCCTGTAATTGAGTTCAAACGCCTAGAAATCCACTAAAAATATACCTGAACGCATACAAAAACACATAAACATACACCCGAGGACATAACCGGTTAAGAACATCATAAAACCATGAATTCTTACCTTGAATTCGAACTCTCAGTTGGTTCTTCTTCAAAACCCGAGAGTTCTCTGTTGCTCTTGCCACTTTCTCTCTCTAAAATCCGAAGATTTCTGATGTGTGTGACATATGAGCGGCCATACCATCTCTTACATCCACTTTTCAAACATTTTGTCCTTTTTGTCACTTTTAACCCCTAGACTTGGGTTTTATTTCTTTTCCTTCTTTTTCTTCACTTTATTCTTCTTTCTCGACTTAAATAAAATAACCGGGTGTTACAAGTCCATCCCCCTTATATAGGTTTCATCCCCGAAACCTGTTATTCCTCAAAGAATTGTGGGTAATGTTGTCTCATTTCTTCTTTAGTCTCCCACGTAGACTCGGATCCCTTCCTGTGCTTCCACTATACACGCACAAGAGGAACCATATTATTTCTCAACCTCTTCTTTTTTCGATCAATGATTGCCACTAGTTTCTCCACATAATTGAGCCGTTCATCCACTTCGATATCCTCCAGTGGAACAATTATATCTCCATCTGCTAAACACTTCCTCATATGAGATACATGGAATGTCGGGTGAATTCCACTTAACTCATCTGGTAATTCTAGTCTATAGGCCACCTCTCCTACTCAAGCAACGATTCGGAAAGGCCCTATATTCCATGGGCTCAACTTGCCCCACTTTCTGAATTGGATGATACCCTTCCAAGGTGAGACCTTCAACATAACCCAGTCACCCACCTTAAACTGAATCGGTCTGCGTCGTTTATCAGCATACGACTTCTATCTATCTTTGGCTGCCTTCCTGAAGGACTTGATCTTTTCAAGCTTCTCAGTCGTAGCCTCGATCACCTCGACGCTTCCTAACTCCTTCTGACCAATTTCACCCCAACACACGGGTGTTCCGCAATGGCAACGGAATATACGACATCACATCAAATCACACAACCAAACTCTAGCAACCCTCATATCATTAAGGACAAAATTCAATATTATTCACTCATTGTTTGTAATCATTAACATGTTTTAATGAAAGACTTTTCAATTTAATACTTGTTCATTTATTAATTGTGTTTTATTCACCGTGTTCTTTAATATTTATTGATATTGAAATTTAATACAAATAATTAAACCAAGCCAACACTGATTCCACAAACGTTGACTTGTTTTCAACCAACGCTAATAATTCCTGATTGCGATCCTAGGATTCACATTACTTCCTAGCTCTATTTGTGTCAAAGAAGATCCATTCTGTATACTTATGTGCTTATCTTCTCTGCTATGTGTGAACATTGACCTAGAGTGATGATCTCCTCTATTATACGTAAGTATAGACCTGGATCTCTCATCAACATGTTCTGATGATCCTCTTTGTTATACGTAAATATAGACCTGAAGCTCTCATCAATCAAGATCAAATGATCATCTCCTTTCTTATACATGAGTATAGATATGGAGCTCTCATCATTTGAAAATAATAAGGTCTGTGCTTTTTATGAAATAATCTTTGTTGTGCTCTCCATTGGAAAATCAAGTGGAATTAAATATTTATTTTCTTCTTTTCCTTAAGTTTCACCTTATTTTCTTTTGTTTGAAATTGTATTATAAATAGTTACTTAAATATTAAAAAGAAATAGAAAATTTTAAGTTTTGGATTCAAGTGAAACTATTGTTTCGCTGGTATTTTCGTCGAGCGAAACTATAGATTCACCGGTACTTTCAAGCATATCAGAGCCATTTTGACCAAATCTTTATCGAGCGAAACTGTAGTTTCGCAGACAATGAAACTATGGGCTACATGACGGGCAATGTGAAAATATATGCTCATTTTAGCATGACCCATTATACTTTTGACCTCGACTCCATTTTGACCCATTATATCTCGACTCCATTTTGACCCCAAATCAAACATTCTCGGCTTTTTAAACCTTTTGAATGTTATTTTAAGACTAGGTGGGTATTTCAAACATGATTCTCCTCATTAATCTGGGTTTCTTTCGTAGTTAAAGCATATATTGATTGGTTCAATACCCTGACAGATTCATACTGCAAAACTATTTAAGTTTTCTGCGAAAATGAACGTAAGTTCAGTGGTTTTTAGTGAAACTGTGAGGTTATGTTGTTCGTACGAACTTGAAAATTTCGCTTGCCAGAATTCAGTTTTTGCGTGCCGAAATTACTCTTTCATTTGGCCAATATTACAAGTAACTGTCTTCCAAAATTATACTTTCACTCGCCGAAACTTGAGTTTCGGCCAGAGTTTCGTCCAGCGAAACTAATTGTGTTTTACTTTAATTTTATTCTTTTTGATTGTCTTTCTTTATTATTTATCTTATTACATTATTCTAACTTATTTTATCTACTTTCTTATAGATAAATGGCCTACTTAAAATTTGACGAGAGGAACAACATTACTACTATCTTGGATGATCAGAATCCAAAAGTTGTTGGATTCATAGATTGTATTGATTGGCTAAGGAACTCAATCATCGCTTACGCCATTTCTCATTCACCATACGATCTTCATATCAAAAACTTTTGGAGAACATCTGAGTATGATATCTGAGCTAATCCTCAAAGGATTGTAGCTAGCCTTTTGGAGAATGATATTTCTATCACTGTGGAGTGTATTGCTTGTGTGTTGAGACTCGAAGAGGATTGTGGAGAGGAGGTTGTTTTATCTGATCATGAGGTATTTGAGGCCTTCAAAAGTATTGGGTATGAGGGTCCTATTTTTGGGACTAGGAAAGAGATCAAGAAATCTTTCATATCCAAGGACTGTAGATACATAGCTCATGTTTTTATTATATGCCTGGACCACAGGAAGGGAGGTTCAAATGGGTTAAATCTTGATTGGGCTAAGGCTTTGATTATCTTCTGTAGTGGGTAAAAGGCCAATATAGCTAAGCTTATAGTTCACTATATGGCTGAGAATGTTATGGCGTTGAAGAAAGACAAGTGGTTGCTTTATTCGAGATTTATTTAGATGATGATAGAATATTTGATCCCTAATGTGCCATTTCATGGAGAGATAAAGAGGCTTGTACAGATGAATTCAAGGATATTTGCTGATTGCTCAGCAATCGGGCATGACTTTAGTGGAAAGATCACTCATCTATGGGATAATACGTATCCAGCTGAAAGGTGGAAATACATAAGGAGGGTCATAGAATCTGAGAACAAACATGCTGAAGAAATTAGGGAGAAACAGGTTGAATCAGTAAAGAAAAGAAAGAGATATGTCAAGGAGAAGGATTATGACTTTGAGGAAGAAATTAACGACGTTGACGAGGCTTTGAGAGTTGAGAAGGAGAAAAGGTCAAAGAAGAAGGCACATCAGGGTGAGGCAGAAAGGATGATTGAGAGGAGATCCAAACATAAACACCAAGCCTTTACTGAGCCCTAAAAGAGAGATGACAGGGCAAATTTAGATGAAGATGTGATCGGAAATCTTAACTCTTCTCTAGCAAATGAGTTAATATGATCAAGAGCAAGCTAATGAATAAGAATTTGAGGGAGAAAAAGAAGGATGAGATGTTGGAGAGCAAGTCTACGATGATGGTTGATCAACAGGCATTGATAAAGAGATTATTGAGTGAGGTGAATGAGCTGAAAGTTGTTGTCGGCCTGCCTAATCAGCAAACTCAATCTAAGTTAGATGATCTCACAAACACTTCAAGATACTCATTTCTAAATATGAGTAGCTCATCTAAGGCAGGAGAGGGCACTAGTGGTGCAGGTGTTACAACAACAGGACGTTCAAGTGAAAAGGACGCTGGTGTGAGTGAGACTGAGGCTGGAAGGGAAGGAGCTGAGGAAAGTGTGGAGGAAGTGGTTAAGGCAATATTTATAAACTTGGGGTTCAGCATAGATACTAATCTAGTTGGTGAGGAGGTGGTGTAAGACACAACTACTGAAGCTGGTAAGAAATCTGCTAAGATGAATATGTGGACGAGGAAGAGATTGAAGAGCAGCTCATAGACTATGATTCAGTGTTGGAGTACTATGAGGTGGATGAGCGTCCCTTGACATATGTAGCCAAGAAGGGCTTACTGAAGGAGACGTGTTTGAGATGGAGAAGGAGGAATGGTTTATGAAATAGAATAAACCAGAGGAGCAGACCCCACTATCTCAGAACATTCAGGGGTCAAGCAAAAAAGAATCAGAGAAAAGGATTACCAGCTGGAAATACAATGCAAATCTAAATATTTTTATGATTACGAGGAAGGGAGCTAGGATTTCTTACTTACATAAAAGGAAGGCTTTCAAGACCTTGCCTAAATTGGACCTAAGGAGATTGGTAGAGATACCTTTGATAGATTCTCAGTTGAGCGAAAGACTAAACTACCAGAAGAAGAGATAAGGCAAGGGCAAAATTTTAATTTTGAGATGTTTGGTTTCATGAAGGCAGGGAGGAAGAGGTCGAAAAAAGGCAAGGATTGGGAGACGGGTAAAGTAAGAATTGTGTTAAGGGTAAAGCCCCCAAAAAAACGGTTAGTAGGGTAAGACTATCTCTCCTACCCAGAATACAAAAGTTTGAGAAATGGTTCTATGATAATAACACTAGGAAAGCGGTGATAAAGGTGAAGGATGGAGCTGAAATCTTATTGTTTGATCCAATGGAGGTGTTTTCCTTTTATGATGAAGATTTGATGATACTTTGTGAGAATCAAATCAAAGCATGAGTTGGGGTTGAAACGAGAAAAGAAGCAAGCCTATTTATGGAGGTTGCCAACAAGGCTTATGGGGTGAGGGCGGTTGTGAGAGAGCTGGCAGACAAAATACTTCAAGTTGATAAAGTTAGGATGGATGTGTAGGATCTTGCAAAGAAATTTGAACGAGCAAGTGCACATGATGAGGAAGTTGGTATAGCGGAAGCCGAAGAAGAGATTACAACTAAGGCTGGAGAGGATGCTGGAGCTGATGATGCTAAAGAAGATGTTCCAGTGGGTGATGTCAAACCAAGGGGAGTATTGAAGATCTAGATTAGGTTGTACTCACCTTAGATTAGTGTTTATATTATGTTTAATTGTAATAGGACATATTTTAGATTAATTTGTTTGTATTTTTTTATTGAGTATTTTGATTCTCAGCGAAACTATGAGCGAAAGTATAGTTTCGCTCATAGTCAGCAAGCCTAGTTCAATCGGCGAAACTATGTTTCATCACCGGTGAAGCTGGCCTTGGAGAGTCAAGTGAAACTGTCAGCGAAACTAGGATTACTATATATTAAAATGTTTCTATCATTGTATTCTAAGCTTGCAAAACCCTAATATGAAATAACTTTTTGAAACTATGTTTTGTGGCTGGAATTCAATAGTAATCATATGGAGCCTTTGTTCTTTGTTTGTGTTTGCATTGTTTTGATTATTATTGAACAAATTTGATTCTACATCATCATTGTGTGATTATGATGAATGTTTGTTAGTGATTTTTTATGATTTGGTCAATCAATTGTACTGTTATTCAATCATATTGAACCAATAGTGTCTAGCTGGCCTTTAAAGTATAGTCTGTTTTAGGACGTAGTATAAAGTATCTAATGTAACCAGTCTTATGATGTAGCCTTGTAACAATTATAAAACACTTGAGAACAGTATATATCATTCTTGAAAACCAATATTTGTGTTTGGAGTGTTCTTATCTTTTTTTTATTGTTTCTTTGGTCAATTTCCTATTTGATCTAGTAAGTATGTTATCTTCAACTATGAGACTGTTTTTGAACAACCATTAATTGGTCTTGTATTACCTAGTTGAGCTTCTTCTTCTATAGCCATAGACTCGACCCTAGTCTTTTCTTGAACTGAATAGAGTATAGGGGCTTGCTATAATCTCCTTTTCTTTCTTTCTTATTTGATTTTAAGGAACAAACCAGTATTCTCAGCCTCCTTCTTCTCTCTTGACACCTCTGTATCTACCAGTTCATTTAGTTATTCCAAGGGAAAAGATACTAGATCATATATATTGTAGTTCCTAGTTCCCCGATAGTTTAATTTGGCTATTGTTAAGTCATCTTCCTAATTGTTTGACCTATAAGCAGCCCTGATTGTAGCCTACATTAAACTAGGAGTATCTCTTTTATTCCCTTGCCTTCCTCCTCCTCTCCCTTTTCTCTTGCTTAATCTCCTCAAAAGTTAAAACTTTCTTTCATTTGTTAATCACTAGCCTATGTGATTCAGGGAGGAGATTGTTTTGGCCTTCTTGAACTTGTTATGTATTTGAGCTCTGGCTAGGGAGATGTTGTGAGACACATTCACCAAATGGTGTCTCACTAAGGGTAATTGGTGCTGAAGGAGTAGGAGTCTCAAGGTTCACAGGTTCAACATCTTGGCCTTCAACTTAGGTTTCTCCTTTGAAGATAATCTTAAGGTCCAACTTAGTATCCAGTTAACAAACTATTTTCTCCTCTAGTCTTAGTTTATATAAGCATGTTCTTCTTTTAAACTCCTTAGACACCCTCATCTAGATCCTTTCTACTAACCTGTCAACTTGTCTGTAGGTTAACAAGAGGGAAGCTTTCATAGAAACCTAGGTTGTAGATGTTGAAGATCTTTTGTTTACCTAGGAATAAATAAAGCATTCTATTAGTGTCATACCTCCATCCTACTATTGGATTGTCAACAGGGTTGGATGGAGGGGACATGGCCTTTGGTATAGCACCCTACTCAAATAAACTTTGAAATTTGGCATCCACATTGATGTGGGCCTGAGGAGATTATTGAGATTTGACAATTGCAAGTGAGGATGGTAAATCCTCAATGTCCATTCTCTGGGCAATGCTCCCATGTTCTATGACTATGGTGACTTTCTCTCCCTTTTTGGTAGCATCACTCAAGTGGGCTAAAGGTTAGGCATCCCTGATAAGTCTCTCAGCTAGCTTTCCCTTGAGATCGATGATCTCAAGTTGATGATTAAGCACCTACCTTTCTAAGGGAGCCACCTAAGATTCTAGGTGACTAACCTTAGATACCATATATGTGCAAGTTTGTGTTAATTGTTGTGCCTTTTGTTGCATACTCCTCTCATCTTCATCAGAAGAATAATAGGGGGATGAGATGACACAACCAACTTCATCCCTCTCACCACCAAATATTTGTTCCTGGTCTCTTGATTTCCCTAGCTCTATGATAGCTTCATATGAAGTTTCAAGATCTTGGGTTGTTGTGGTTGAGGTCTTAAAGATGTAATCACTTGCAGAAGTGAGAGCCACTTTCATATGGACCTCTTGAACTTGTTTTGAGAGGTAGAACTCAGTAGTAGATGGATGATATGGGCTAGACATGCGAAAATCAAAAGCACTTATCTCTCCTTGAGTACGGGAGGAGAAGAGAGACTCATGGTACTCACTGAATCCCATGCCTTCATCATCATAGAATTCTAGGTTGGGGATCGGTTGGTAAGGTTTAATGGATTCTGATGGTAAATTTTCCCTAAAGGTAGGTCATCTAAGTGTTGAGAGTTAGAATGATGGCGTAAAGTTGGGTTGTAAGCTCAACAGACTGAGCATAAGGATTCCTAGAATTGATCATCGAAGGAATGGCAGTGGTCTGCTCCTTAAGAGATTTAGGAGCTCTTGGATCCATTTGCTCCTGCATGGACGAGTATATGGGGACATGTTCAATCTGAATAGACCGAATAGGGGTTCGTTTATGTTATCTTTTATAAGTGACGGTGATTTGATGTTGTGGAGGTGTTGAAGATGAAGAAGGTGTGGGTTTAACATTGGCTCTTATTTGCAAGTTCTCACCTTGATCAAGTTTCTCTAACTTTTTGGTACAAGGGTTGTTTCTACCTGAAAAAACCAATAGTGGTTTTCCTTATTATCTTAAAGATATCAGGCTTCATATGTCCCAACTTTAGAACATTATATATTCCCCTGAACTGTAAGCCTAGTTCACAGTTTAGAATGTGCTGGACATATCTTGGAAATATGTAATATTCAAAGGAATCTAAGTTAGTAAGTAAATTTATGTATACAAATTAGGAATACCTGAACTTGATCCCCTAGACCATTCCATGGACTATGTAGGTAAGATCCTTTGGAACTTGGTCCCATCCCCCATGCTTGTTGGAGAGTGAGTGGATGACAACATGGAGGAGGTATTTTCATTGAGAGGATACTTTTCCTTTCCCAAAGTTCTTGACTGAGACGTCATCTTCATCGCCTATCAGCTGAAATGGGTCGTTTACTACCTTTTTGGTGAAGTATAGTTCACAATCTTTATCATCCAGCCTTAGATGTAGGTTGATGGTGGTTGGAGTGATGAAAACTGTTCTACCCTGCACTGAGGTGGAGAGTGCCTTCTCATCATCTCTTAGTAGGTCCTCCAAAACTCCAACAACTAGTCTTCACAAAGAGGAGGGTCTATGGTAAGAGTGGTGAAGTAGGATGAGCGGGAAAGAAAGTTGCATATCCCCAAAAAATTAGGGTCTTTTTCAGCGTATAATAGAGCAACCTGGTTGTGTTGTCTGTGTAGGTAGGTGCATGACAAAACCTTGGCTGGTTTTGAGGTTCAAGGATGGCCATTTTTATGAAGCTTAAGTGCGTGAGATTGAAAGAACAAGGGTTTGTGGAGGATTTAGGGCTTGAAGATTTGCAGATGAAGAAGAAGCAAAGAGAGGAGATCTGTAGTAAATGCTATTTATATGCTTGTATTTGAGACAAAGTTATTACAAAAGATAAACTTTGAAATCCGGATGTCAGTCCCACCACTGATAAAACTGCCCAAAAAGGTAGTTATCTTGGAAGTTAAAAATCTTCCAAATGTAATTTTCATTCGGAAGTTTAAAGTAAGCTTCTAAATCAAAATTGACTTCGAAAGATATTCCTCGATTTTTAGAAGTGCTTTGGAAGAAAATGAACTTAGAGTAATTTTTCTTCCAAGACATATTTGGTTTCGGAGAAGATCAAGCTTCAGAAGTTTTATTCAAGGAGTAAATAGAACTTCCAAGACTAATATTTTTTAGAAGAAAATTGTCCTTCAAAACATATAAGTACCTGGAAGGATATTTAAGCTTCTAAAGATATATATAAAAAATTCTTAAGAAACTAAATTACAAAGTAAGTAGTTATTAGTTTTGAATTCATAATTTTCTTTCAAAGTCAAATGAATGTCTTCCAAGAGAAAATTTGTCTATACTTCTTAAAAATTCTAATGAATATATATTTAGTAAATTTCTTTCAAGATTAATTGGGCTTATATGAGTGATAATTTAGACAACTTTTAAGACACACATTATTTGAAAATCAATTTTGAAATTAATTCAAGAAAATCAACTCAAAGTTAATCATCCTAATAGCTTATACAAGATATTTAAATCTCTGTTCATAAAAGGCTTTTGTGAACAGATCAACATATTGTTCATTCGTGTTATATTTTACCAGTTTAATCAATCCTTTTTCAAAACTATCGTTGATCAAATGATATCTGATATTGATGTGCTTTGTCGTCGAGTGTTGCACTTAATTGTCTATGAATGAGATAGCACTATTGTCGTCTATGTGGATAGGAGTCTTCTTGAAGTTGAGTCCATAGTCTAGCATCTGATTTTGAATCCAAAACACTTGAGCACGGCTGGTTGCAATAACAATGTATTAAGCTACAATAGTTGAGGCAGATACGCATGATTGCTTCTTGCATTATCATGAGACTATCCTTTTATCAAGGAACTAACATACCCTATACATAGACTTAGCAATCATATTGTAGCCATGATAGTCACTTTTTGTATATGCATACGGACTGAAGTCGGAATTCTTTGGATACCAAAGTCCTAGTGTTGGAGCTCCTTTGAGTTATCTAAGAATTCTCGTTATGCCAAACATGTGTGACATCTGTTGGATTCTATATGCCCAAGACATATAGAACATTGATGTGGTTAGTACGTTATGATCCAAGTCGGGTCATACCCAATAACAAGCTTAGCAAACACCAATTGATATTTAATTGATGATGTGATCATGCAATTAAATAAATACACCAATTTAGAAAATGGGTTTTCCAAATAAATTGCATATGAGATGGAACAACTTATAAGAATATTTTGTTCATGGGAATTATTTTTAATGTTGTTTAAGTTGGTTAAATAACATCAAATAATAAAAGTGTGTGTGTGTTGTATAATTAAAAGGTTAATTATATAACTAATTAAAATAACTAGTTTAAAAATGGAGAATAGATTTGGGGGAAGACCCCATCTTTTGACAAATTTTCGGCCGCCCCCTTCATAAGGGTGTGTGCCTCTTTGTTTCACATAGCACACTCTATTAACTAGTTACGCACACTCCACCTCCTTCTCTCTCTCGCATGCAAGAACCATAAGGACCATTTTCTCTCTATTATTGAAGAAGAACAAGCTGAAAAATCAGTTTTCAGCAGCCTTCTTGGTTCGCTTTTGGTGTTCAAATCCTAACAAAAGGGTCTTTGCTTGATGCTTGTGGGTATGGAAGCTTGAGGACACCTCTCCTTGGTGTTTTGGTCGTTCAAGAGCCTCATTCTCTTCATCTATTTCATGTTTTTCAGCAGCTCTACAAAGGTAGTATTATGGGTAATGTTTAGTTGTTATTTCTTCTTGATAGCTAGTTCATTCACATATATTTGATCCTATGTTCTTGGGTTTGTTGTTGTTATGTAATAAGCCTTAATTTTCAGTTTACAAAACATTATATTAAGGTTTGATTCCGCTGTGCTTTCATGTTTAAATGGTTAAACAACTTTGATAATGGTCTAACAAACCCAACAACATCTTGGGGTTGGCTAGATATCTTACACATATGCATATGGCAAATAAGATATCAGGCCTGCTTGTTGTTAGGTTCATAAGAGACCTAATCATATCCATGTACAGATGTTCATCCACACACTCCCCCTCAAGATCAGGTCCTAGGGAGTGGTTTCTTGCTATGGTAGTTTTAGCAACCTTACATTCAATCAGATGAAATCTGGTTAGTATGTCTTGTACATACTTTAATTGATTATAAAGATTGAAGATGAAATTGTTAATGTGCTTCACTTAAAAATAATTAAGTTCCCCATGGCACTCATTTCACACTTATTCTTCATCAGCTTCTCAAACTCTTTATAGAGCTTTTCATTAGTTGACCCAAAGGTAATGTGATCAACATACGCTTGAACAAGCATCAAGTCATTCCCTATTCTTTTGATGAAGAGTGTGTTGTTAATAGTACCTTTTTTGTAACCATATTGAACTAGATGTTGTGACAATGTCTTATACCACTTTCCTTGGAGCTTGATAAAGCACATAAAGAGCATTGTCAAGATTGTAGACAGGATGATCTGGATCTTCAAAGCCAGGTGGTTGCTTGACATACACTTCTTCTTCTATCACCCCATATATAAATTCACACTTGATATCAAATTAGTTGACCTTGAAATTCTTTGATGTAGCAAAAGCAAGGAAAATCTTACAGCTTCAAGTCTTGCTATAAGATAAAAACATTTGTGTAGTCAATCCTTTCCTCTTGAGTGTACCATTGGACTATCAATTTTACCTTGTTCTTAATGACAAGTCTTCTATCATCTTTCTTGTTCCTGAATACCCACTTGGTATCTATTTCCATCTTCCCATGAGGTAGAGGATATAGGTTCGAAACACCTTACCTTTTGAATTGAAGTAGTTCCTCCTTCATTGGTCCAATCCAACTTCCATCTCTCAAAGCCTTATTATCTTTCTTTGGCTTAGTCTAGAATAAGAAGCAAGAGTTTAGACAAACATTTTGGTTAGGGGTTTATCCTCTTGTTCTCACCCTAGTCTCAACATCTCCAATGATGTTTATAGGAGGATGTGACTTGTGGATTCTTAGTTGAGGAAACACATCAAGTTTGTTTGAATGATCCAAATTTAAGATATTTAGATCCGGTGATTTTGTGTCACCTACCACATCAACACGCCTATCAAGTGTGACTTGATCAGAAGACTGTTTAACATCATCGATGTTGTCTTCAATGGAATAATTGTCAACATCAAGAAATTCTTGACTGCTTTCACCATCTCCATCTCTTCTAGTATTGGAAATCCCTTCATTTGAGTTTTGTGCCTTATTTTTTGAATGTATTGGCACCTTAGATTAATCATCTTAATAATTTGTTGCCATATTTGTTTAGGGTCTTCTATAGTCATATTACCTATTGCTCCTGAAACATCTTCACAAGATTTGTTAAGACATTTGTAAGGCCCCGTTCCCGGGCACCTCACAGTTGGTCATTCATCGCACATGAAACACATTTAAAACATACATTTATTTTGCAGTAGAATTTAAAACTTTCATTTATAACTAAAAACATGGCATTTCATTCATTTACAACATTTGTTTTCATCTCAAAATACAATGACATGTCAAAATATGGATGCCAGCCTCAAAACGCTCCCAGTAGCTTATGCATCCATGCCTGCAACTCCCCAGCATCAACAAAATACCTGCCAACTATCATGCATACAAAAGTCAGTGACGCTGAGTGAGTTCTAGTTTTTATAATAAAATACTTTACTTTCGTTAAAACCGTTCTTTACTTTA
>BJCM01207171.1:0-10212 GCA_018326385.1 Flaveria bidentis
TATTATTTAACCAACTTAAATAATGAAACAAACAATTTCTCATGAACAAATTATCCACATAATGTTGTTCTTTTACAAAAGCAACATTTTAGAAAAACCCATTTTCTAAATTGGTGTCGGTATTTATTTGTTTGATCTTATCAACAAATAAATACTAATTGGTGTTTGTATAGCTTGTTATTGGGTATGACCTGACTTGGATCATAACATACTAACCACATCAATCTTGTATGTGTCTTGGGCATATAAGGTCCAACAGATATTAGACAATCGGAATATTTTGACTAGGTGTATTGTGTTATTGTTTAATGCAAAACCCTAGCTTTCATTGTAACCGTCTTTCATTTTGATTAATACAAAGAACATTTATGAGAATTTCTTGCATTCAATGTTGTTTGATTGTTTGATTTCGCCTCACAATCATTGACTCAATCATCATAATTGGTCCTTGTTGATTCACATCAATAGAGAATATCATTCTCACACCCAGTCAAAGTCGATCATAAAAAAGAAAAAGATGTGATTGAGATCAAAAGAGAATTTGTTTGTGAATTTATGTTGAGTTGGCGTGAAATAAAAATGATAAATTGATAATATAACCGGCAATACTTTGAAGGCCAGCTGGATATATGATCTAGACAACAACGAAATCAATGTAAAGTCAAAAGGCATATTGCCTTTTGACTAGTGACTATGACATGCCATAGCTCACATCCTAATATATAACAAAAAAGATAAAAGTACATAAAGTAGAAAGTAAAGGTCACAAGACCTCAATGTACAGTTACCAAAAGCATGGACCTTTTCACCAACTTGTGAAAGCTGGTGAGTCAACAGAGTTGCAGCGAAAAGGTGGTCCAGCTATATAGTAAAGAACATTAGATAAAAGAATGTCTTTAAAAGTCTTCGGAAGATAATCCGTCTTCACTTCTTGGCTTCAGAAGACTTTGTCCTTGAAGCTTTGGAAGACTTCACTTTAAGCTTTGGAAGATGTTGGTCGTGGCTTTAGATGATTTTACACTTAAAGTATTTTCTGAGATAATGTGTAAAATTTTCAAAGCATTCTACTCAACACTTAGTGCATGTATGCAGGATAGACTTTTGGATTTTATTGGATGCTATGGATGCATTAGTGCAGGACAAGTGAGGGGGTCACATACAACACAACAACACAAAGAGGAGAATAGACTAAACTTAATCAAACAGTGAATTGGATTAACCATAATATATGATACTAAGAACACAAGTAATTAAGTATGAGACAGAACAAGAGAACAAGATACACAAGTGCATAATTTTCAAGATTGCAGTATACTGCTTTCTCAAGTTCTATTACAAGTGTTACAAAGCATAAAAGAAAGTTACAAGAACCTGAGATACTTATACTACATCCTATAGCACGCCATAATATGAAAGCCAACTGGATACAATTGACTAGACACAAAACAAAATAAATTGTAGAGTCAAAAGAAGATTGCCATTTGACTAGTGATTATGACATGCCATAGCTCACATCCTTATCTATTACAAAAGGGATAAAGTATATGAAGTAGAAAGTTAGAGACTCAAGACCTCAATGTACAGTTACCAAAAGCATGGACCTTTTCACAACTCACATAAGTTGGTGACTTTATAGAGTTGCAGTGGAAAGGGGTCCAGCTTTATGAAAAGTACATAAGATATAGCATGTTGTTAAAAGTCTTCGGAAGAAATTTGTCTTCAAGTGTTGAGCTTCGGAAGAATTTATCTCTGAAGCTTCGAAAGTCTTCATCATTGGCTTCGAAAGATATTGGTCTTGGCTTCGGGAGATTTCATACTTATGAATATTTCTGTTGCATGTGTGAAACTTCTGAAGCATTCTTCTTCAATTCACTTGTGCAGCATGCAGGAAAGACTTTGGGTGTTTGGGTTCCATCAACCTCTTTATATATTCTCTACAAACTCACCCTAGGCTGATGCTACCAAAAGACTAGTAGACTTCAGATATCAACAGTCCTCATTAGGATAATCACCATTCTTTTCTTCATGAGGTGACCAGGATCCTTCACACTGTTAAAGTGTCTTCTCATGTCTTGCCATATGTAGACATCCTCAATGCCTTGATCTCTGATGACATGCCATCTTTCCGGATTTGTGGTGTATGTCCAGGACAAGATGGGTCTTCCTGATACTAAAGGAGCTATTTGAATGGGAGTTGATATAGCATCCTCTGGTTGCACATCCTCGGTATGTTCTGATTCATCCTGAGGTTCATAAAAGGTTGCAGCCTTCTTCTTCTTTGACTTTGGGTTTGAAGCAATTCTTTCTCTTTGTTCCTTTTAACTGAGAAGACTGTCTTGCAACACCTGATTGATCTTCATTGTCTTTCTCAGTTGGGACTTCATCTCTCATAGGTTCAGAAAGAGAGGGAGGTTGACCCTGCTGTGGATCAGAAGATAAAGCTTTCTGAGATTCAGCAGGAGGTCCGGGTTGTGTTGTCTCTGGTTGTTCAACCTTAACCTCCACTTCAGGTAGAGCTTGACTTGGAGGGGAGTGCAAGTCAATGAGCTCTCCACTCTTTATCTTTTGCTTGATCACCCTGATATGCTTATCCATAATGGATAGAGACATGGGGCCAAGTCTCCTTCCGGAGAATCCATACAACTTCAAGAAGCTCATCATCCTCTGCCAATCAGCAGACTTCTTCATATTCTTTTGGATGATGGCTCTTGACTTAGCAGCTTCTTCCCTTAGCTTTCTTTTGGTTGTCTTTCTTTCCTTGACTATCTCATGTTCAAGTTGTTTGAGATACTAAAACTCAAAATAGTCATAGGATAAGGGAAGAAGTGCTTCTGCCTGATAGAGGCATGTGGTACTCAGGTAGTTGATCATCTTGATCATGTCTTCTTCTTTATCTACCTGAGGTTCTTGTTGAACCACATCCTCATGTGCAGGACTTTCATGAAATGGGGAGAGAGTAGGCAATGCTTGTATAGTCTTTCTTTTTTCTGTCTTCTTTGATTTGTACAATTAGCTCTGTATCTTCTGCCTTTTTCTTCTCCTTTGACCTCTCCATGTTAACCAGTTTATTTAGTTCATCTAAGGGGAGAGAAATGACATTGTCAATGTCATAGTTCCTTGTCTGCATGTAGTTTTCCTGACTGCCCTCAACTTATCATCTTGAGTGTTTGGTCTGGGGGCAACCCTGATAGCAGTCTCCATGAGTCTTGCAGACCCAGAAGAGGAACTTTCTTCTGTCAGCTTCCTTTTCCTCTCTCTCTCCTCCTCCTCAATCTCCTCAAATGTCATCTTTCTTTTGCCTTTGTCACTCACAGACCTTTGTGACTCAGGGTGGAGAGAGCTTTGGCCTTCATTGCTTGATGTAGCTTCTGAGCTCTGGCCAAAGAGAGGTTGAGAAGCACCTGCACCAATAGGTGTCTCAATAAGGGTATGGATCACTACAGCAGTTGATGTTAATGGGACCGGGCTCTTAGGTTCTGCCACTAGGCCTTCAATCAAGGTTTCCCCTATGAAACTAATCATAGGGTCTGCCTCAACATACAATTGACTGATGGCATAGCCTGATTGCCTTAGTCTTCTTTTGAAGCTGAACTCTGCAATGATCCTTTCTTGGATTCTTTGAGCCATTCTATGAGCTTGTCTTGATTGGCTTGGATTGACAAGTGGCATTGTGACTAAATCCAGACTTTCATAGAAGTTCAAGGTGTGAAAGTTGAAGATCTCTTGTTGCCCTTGAACTCTAAGAAGGATGAGGGCTTTTCTGTTGCTGTCATACCTCCACCCAATGATGTTATTGGAAGATGGTGGAAATGACATAGCCCTTGGTATCCCTTCCTCAAACAAACTCTGTATTAAGGAGTCTATAGAGTCCATATCAATATGAACTTGAGGAAGTTGCTGAGTAGGCACAATTGCAAGTGAGGATGGTGAGTCCTTAATGTCCATACTCTCTAAAGAACTCCCAGGTTCTATGGCAGTGATGACTTTCTCCCCCTTTTTTGTAGCATCACCCACTTGCATTGGTGAGCTAGGAATTAGGTCAATCACCTCCATAGGTTCTTGTGTTCCTGGTTGAGCTCCTCTTAAAGGTCTCCCAACTAGTTTTTCCTTAAGATATGAAATCTCAAGTTGCTGATCATTGACCCTATTTTGCAAGGTAGTCACTTGAGATTCCAGGTGGCTAACCTTGGAGACTAAATAGGTGCATGTTGTAGACAGTTGTTTCACCTTTAGTCTGAGATTCCCCTTATCTTCATTAGAAGAATCATGAGATGATTGGAGTAGAGTCCTCCATCTCATCACCAGCTTCAGGTTCTTGGCTGCTGGTTTTCCTCTGCTCACTAACAACCTCGGTTGAGAAGTTAGTGGGCTGAGTTGCCATGGTCAAGGTCTTAATGATGTAATCACTTTCAGAAGTGAGAGCCTCTTCCATATGAACATCCTGAACATGTTTGGAAGTGTCCACCTCAGTTGTAGGTGACTGATATGGGATAGAAGTAGGAGACTCAGGAGCATTCATCTCTCATTGAGTAGGGTAAAAGAAGAGATAATCATGATATTCACTGAAACCTAGATCTTCATCAGTATAGAAGTCAAGGTTTGGGATTGGTTGGTTGAAATCTAATGGCTGGGGATGGTAACTGTCCCTTGAAGGTTGATCACCTGAGTGTTGAGACTCAAAGTGATGGCTTAAGGCAGTTTGGGTTATGAGCTAATCAGGCTGAGCAAGAGGAACCTCAGCACTGATCATAGGAAGAATATGAGTGGTTTGCTCCTCAGGAGAAGTGGGAGCTCAAGTGTCCACTTCTTCCTGTGTGGGTAAGTATATGGGGGCCTCCATAAACTGAATAGTCTGAGTAGGGGTTCGTTTGTGTTTTCTTTTGTAGGTGAGGGTGATTTGTGGCTGTTAGATGGTTGGGAAGTAGAAGGTGTGGGTTCAACACTAGCTGGTGCTGCTAGGTTGTCACCTTAAGCAATAAGCTCTAACATTTTTGGGACTAGGGTTGTTTCTACCCCAGAGAAGCCAACAGTGGGCTTTCTCATTATTTTAAAGATGTCGGGCTTCATCTGTCCCAATTTAAGAATATTACCTGTTCCCTTTAACTGTGAGCCCAGTTCACAATTAAGAATGTACTGAACATATCTAGGGATCATGTAATACTCTAAGCAGTCCAAGTATGCAAAGTTAGTATAAACAAACCGAGAGTACCTGAACTTGACTCCCTGAACCATCCCATGGACTATGAAAGAGATATCCTCAGGAATCTGGTCCCATCGACCATGCTTGTTTGATAAGCCGTGGATAACCACATGGAGCTGGAATTTCCATTTGGATGAGACCTTCCATTTCCTGAAGGTCTTTACAGATTAATCTCCCTCATATCCTATCTTCACAAAGGACTGGTTGACAACCTCCTTGGGAAAGAACACCTTACCTTCTTCATCATCCAACTGAAGATGCATGTTGATGATTGCCAGAGTGATGAAGTCTGTTCTCCCCTGCACTGTGGCAGACAGTGCCTTCTCCCCATCAATTATGACCTCTTGGCAGGTCTTCCAGAATTCTAGTAGTTGATCCTCATAGATAGGAGGATCAATAGTCAGGGAGGTGAGATAGTTTGATAAAGGTAAGAAACGGCAAACCTCTGAGAAATATGGATCTTTTTCAGAGTTTAACAGAGCAACCTGATTATGTTGTCTGTGTAACTGCATGGTAAAGTTCGGATCATTTCTGTGAAGAAGGTTGGCCATTTGGAGGTAGCTTAAGGATGAAAAAAGAAAGAAGAAAGAAATTTAAGAGAGAAATTTGGGGTTTTAGGTCAGGATAAAGAAACAGATGATAAATTATCTTTGGAAGTTTTAATTAAAAAGCTTCCGAAGCTAAAATGACTTCGGAAGATTTTCCTGAGAGTTGTGAAAATTTTGCTTCGGAAGAAACATTAAGACTTGAATGCTTTGTTTCAGAAAAACAAAACTTTCGAGAGTTAAATTTGCTTCAGAAGAAAATGGTCCTTGAAAACATATAAGGGTCTAAGACAAGTATTTAAGCTTTGGAAGATATTTTAGAAATTTCTTCTGAAGGTAAATTTCTTAGACTGTTATTTGTTTTGAAGGCATGATTTTCTTCCGAAGATAAAAACATATCTTCCGAAGGATCAAAAATTTTCAAAAATCTAAGGAAAGTCTTCAAAAAGATTTTCATCCAAAGCAAACAAGACTTATGAAAGTGATAAACTAGACAACTTAGGACACACGGATTTTAAGAAATAATAAGAATTAGTTTTAAGAAAAACTTACTCAAAGTTTATCATCCCAATAGTTGATATTATATATTTAAATCTCTGTTCAACAAAAGCTTTTGTAAACAGATCAGCATATTGTTCATTTGTGTGAACTTTGACTAGTTTAATTAATCCCTTTTCATAATTATCTCTTATTAAATGATACCTGATATTGATGTGTTTAGTCCTTGAGTGCTGCACAGGATTCTCTGTGATAGTAATAGCACTGTTGTTGTCTATATGAATGGGAGTCTCCTTGAAGTTTAACCCATAGTCCAGCATCTGATTCTGAATCCAAAGCACTTGAGCACAGCAGCTTGCAGCTGCAATGTATTCAGCTTCAGCAGTTAATGCAGAGACACAGGATTCTTTCTTGCATTGTCATAAGACAACCCTTCCACCAAGAAACTGACATCCCCTAGAAGTAGACTTTGCAGTCATGTTGCAACCACCATAATCACTATCGGTATATGCATACAGATTGAAGTCAGAATTCTTAGGATATCATAGACCAAGTGTTGAAGCACCTTTGGGGTATTTTAGAATCCTCTTGACAATGATAAGGTGAGACATCTTATGGTTGGCTTGATATCTTGCACAAATACATGTAGAAAATGTGATATCATGCCTGCTAGCTGTAAGATACACAAGAGACCCAATCATAGCCTTGTAAAGGTGTTCATCCACACACTTCCCCTCAAGATCAGGTCCAAGGGAGTGGTTTTTGCTATGGGTGTCTTAGAAATCTTACAATCAGTCATGTTAAACCTCTTGAGTATGTCTTGAACATACTTTGACTGACTAATGAAGATGCCATCTTCAACTTGCTTTACTTGAATTCCCAGAAAGAAATTGAGTTCCCCCATGGCACTCATTTCAAATCTATTCTTCATCAGCTTCTCAAAGTCTTTGTAAAGCCTTGGATTAGTTGAACCAAATATGATGTCATCTACATATACTTTAACTAGCATCAAGTCATTTCCCTGTCCTTTGATGAAGAGAGTTTCATCTATCGTACCCCTCCTGTATCCATGTTTGTAGAGATACTGAGATAGAGTCTCATACCATTTCCTGGGTGCCTGATGTAGCCTATAATGAGCTTTGTCAAATTTGCAAACATAATCAGGATGATCAGGATCTACAAAACCAGGTGGCTGTTTGACATACATCTCTTCATCAATCACTCCATACAGAAAAGCACAATTTACATCAAGTTGATAGACCATCAAGTTCTTGGATGCAACAAATGCTAGGAATATTCTAACAGCTTCCAGTCTTGCTACTGGAGCAAAGACATCAGTGTAGTCAATCCCTTCTTTTTGTGTGTACCCTTGAGCAACTAGTCTAGCTTTGTTCTTGATGATAATGCCTCTATCATCCTTCTTGTTCCTAAAAACCTATTTGGTTCCAATGGTAGTCTTCCCATGAGGAAGAGGACAAAGGTTCCAAACTTTCTGCCTTTTGAATTCAAGCAACTCCTGTTGCATAGCTTCAACCCAACTTCCATCCTTTAGAGCCTCTTCAATTTTATTTGGCTCTATCTGGGATAAGAAACAAGAGTGAAGACAAACATTTGCTTCATGGGTTTGTCCTCTTGTTCTTACCCCTTTGATAACATCACCGATGATGTTTGTGGTGGGGTGAGACTTGTGGATCCTTAGCTGAGGGATCATATCAAGTTGTTAAGAGAGATCTAAATTAGAGAAATTTAGATCTGGCATAGATGTTTCTCCCACTGCATCAACACACTTATCAAGAAAAACTTGATCCAATGAGTGTGTGACATCATTGATGTTGTCATCTATGGAGGAAAATCCCTGATCACTGTCACCACCTCCATTGCTTTCTTCTACATTTGACGCATCTTTATCTGGTTGTGGAGCCTCTGAGCTGGAATTTATGGGCATCCCAGATGTATCAGCTGAGTTTGTCATTGTAGTGCTAATAGAAACCTCATTTATAGAAGTAGTTCCAACTAGAGCTGAAGATGTGTTACTTGAAGGTCTTCTTAGCTCAAATCTTGGATCAGGATCACCTGTATTTAAGTTTTTTGCAAATCCTAAAACAGTCTCACAAGATTTTTAAAACAATTGGTAACTAAATTAAGATCAAACAACCAATCTGGACCAGAACCAGCTACACAAGGTGTGTGTTCATTGAAAGTCACATTGGCTGACTCCTCAACAATTCTAGTTCTGAGATTCTATACTCTACAAGCTTTAGCTTGGGAAGAGTATCCAATAAGGTGTCCATCATCTGATTTCTCAACAAATTTGGCAATTTGATCTTAGGTATTCAAGATGGTGCAAGGACATCCAAATGACCTGAGAAAACCAATGAAAGATTTCCTCTTGTGCCAAAGTTCATAAGGAGTCTTGTCATGAGTCTTAACTACTAAAACTATGTTCTACACATAGCATGCAGTTTTGACTGCCTCTACCCGGTGATGGGCAGTTTAAAGTCAGACAACATGGTTCTTGCAGCTTCAATAAGTGTCTTGTTTCTCCTTTCAGCAACACCATTTTGCTAAGGATTCCTGGGAGCATTATATTGTCTTGAAATACCTTTTTCATCACAAAATTTATCAAGGATTTGGTTCTTGAATTTTGTTCCTTGATCACATCTTATGATCTTGACCGTGTGATCAGATTGATTCTCAATCTGTAGGATGAAATTCTTTAAAATCTTAGGAGTCTCATCCTTAGTTCTAAGGAAGAAGACCCAAGGGAATCTTGTAAAGTCATCTATGATCACTAAACAATAAGAGGTCCTTCCTAGACTCATTACATTGGTGGGGCCAAAGAGATCCATGTATAATAAGTGTAGGGGTGTAGTGATGGAGTTTCTTTCCTTAGTCTTTTAAGATACCTTATGTTGTTTCCATTTCAGCCATGCAACACAATGTTCATCACTTGCAAACTCTTTCTTTGGCATTCCAGTTACCAAATCATTCTTAATAGGTTTGATCATGTTTTTAAAGTTTACATGGCATATTCTTTTATGCCATAGGAAAGACTCATCACTATTAGCTTTAGACAGAAAGCAAAAAACTTCTCCAGAGGGAGATGTTTCTTGCAAGTCCATCTTGTTCATGTTCCCTTTCCTGGGGGCTCTAAGCAGGATATGCTCATGAGAAATAACCACCCCGGGCTTAAGAACAATGCATTCATGCTCAGTAAAGAGCATGTTATGACTTTGATCACAAAATTGGGATACACTTAGAAGATTGTTCCCAAGATCCTTGACAAAGTTTACCTTTTCAATGTTGAGCTTACCATTTGTGACCTTGCCCCTTCCAAAAATGTAACCACCTTCGTTTCCTCCAAAAGCAACTAGTCCTCCATCAATCCTTTCAAAGTTCTGGAGTAGTGACCTATTGCCTGTCATGTGCCTAGAACAACCACCGCCAATGATCCAGACATTCTTGTTTGTCTTAAGCTGTTCCTGCACAAAGAAAATGATTAGTTACATTTGGAATCCCAAGCCTTATTTGTCTTGGGATCACTAAGAGAAACAGAAGGTAATGCAATAATAATAGATCATATGGTTGTGCTAGGAGGATCTTGAGCTGTTGTTGATGGAGAATTTTCAGTCACTTGGTCTTTCTTAGACTTCCACACCACCTCTGGAAGCTTGGACTTGACTGTCAATACTTCGGAAGCTTTTGAGACTTTGGAAGTTTTGATGACTGGACTTTCAGAAGATTTTGCAGACACTGCAGCAGACTTCAGTGCTTCAGAAGTGTTCCTTCCGTCCGAGACCAATTTTTCTTCCGATGGCAATTTTCCATTTGCCTTCTTCTTAGTTTTGGAGCTTCTGAAGGAAACAGATTTTCCTTCCGAAGTTTGAATCTTCTTAGAACTCTTGGAAGTCCTTGTCTTGGTCATATGAAGAGTACCTTTTGGATTGTATGGACAATCCTTAGCAAGAT
>BJCM01207174.1:0-38870 GCA_018326385.1 Flaveria bidentis
CCTGCGGTACAAACTTTCTGTGAAAAAGTCTTTGTTTTTACTCATCCCAGCCGCACCCTGCGGCCTGGGGACCCGTAGGGTGCGGC
Source organism: Flaveria bidentis (assembly GCA_018326385.1). NCBI lineage: Eukaryota > Viridiplantae > Streptophyta > Magnoliopsida > Asterales > Asteraceae > Flaveria > Flaveria bidentis. The sequence continues at coordinate 87 of BJCM01207174.1, forward strand.
GGCTTTGTTCTTCTTCTCCTTTTCTTTGATTTCTTCTTTATTGCTTCTCCGATCCAACTCCAACTTATAATACGTCTTCGGTTATCATCCTTGAACATTTTGATACTCCTTTTAAGCTTCGAATTCACCCTTGTTATGCGTTTAACCTGCAACTACACTCAATTGCGTAGTTATCTTATTCGACACGTATATAAACAATAAACGCACATATAAATCATCAATTACGCACATTAACAACCGTGTTTTACCCAACGCATCAACGGGGATGTTTTCTGAGGATAAAGTACACTGGGGACATCAATGCAGGTGTGCTCAACAAAAGCAACATGTGTCCCTAGTTCAAGTATTTAGCACACGTCATATTCAAGTGCATTGCTTCGCGGAGGGGTGGATTTGATGATCTTTCTGATCAAATCCAGAATGCCTATGTGGCACTAGTGCTGAATCATACCTTCAGCTTCTCCAACATGATCTTCACATACATGATCGAGAACCTTGAGGCCAAGGGGAAGGAGAGCTTCTGCATGTATCCAAGGTTCTTGCAGATGATCATAGATGAGAAGCTCCTCTTATTGCCTAAGGAGAAGGATGATACAGTCATGCTAGAGGTGATGGATGACACCACTCTAGGCAGGATGAAGGTGTACAGGGGGAAGCAGGTAAAGCCCACTGTTAGGAGATTGTTCGGGCATCTGGCCAATGCTGATTATGTGGCGCCCGCTAGGAGGAAGTGGCGTCACGACGACAGTGATTCCGATGTAGAACCTATTGAGCTACCCACCGATGACTCAGATGACGATGATGACCATGGTGATGGTCAAGGCAGTGAGGGTCCGGTGGATCCAAGCCGGCTCCAGTCCACCCCGACTTTCGGATGGATGAGGAGGAGGAGTCGGACGAGGAGCCATTGGTACGGACAGTGGGAAGCCGGGTCATAGCCACTAAGAGAGGGCTCAGGGCGGTTGGTGGATGCCAGGGTGAGTCCGGGGATGCTGTTACTGCTGATACTGATCCATCTTACATCTTAGACCATCCCATCAGCCAAGGGGGAACATCTTCCTCTAAGGGATCGAGGAAGAAGAGGATGGCTCAACCCCATGGGATGAAGAGCAAGGAGGATTAGTTTGATCACCACCACAACTATCACCACTGCCACATCCACCACCATTGCCACATCTACCACTACTACCACACCACCCACCATTACTACCACACTCCCAACCACCACTACCACACCCCCTACCACTACTACCACACCACCCACCATCACTACTACACTCCCAACCACCCCTTCACCATCCACACCTATCCCACCACCCATATTCACAACATCCACCACTACCACCACCAGCCACCAAGCAGGTCCATCAACCCACTATACATTCACCACCGGACCCACTCTACCCCAAATTGGGTTAGAAGAACAACATCATGCTAAGGCTGCTTGCCACTGATGAGCTGAGGGCTTCATAGCTACACAAGATGATGGAGGTGAATGCTGCCCAAGCTAAGCTTATAGTGCATCTGAGTGAAAAGAGTGCTCAGTACGAGAGGGCTTTAAGTCGTGCCCACCATACGCTTACAAGCCAAAATGAGCTAGTGTTGGCTTTGGTTAAGAGGATTGAGGAGTTGGAGGCCAAGAACAAGAAGATCAAGCTCAGACTTAAAGGATCAAAAGATGAGCCTCTGAAGATCCGGGAAGGAGAAGATGATGATGAAGATGATGGTGATGATGATGAGTCTGATAAAAAAGATGACAGTGATGATGAAGGACTAAGGGGAAAGGAGAAAGAAGATGATGATGATGAAGAAGGTGATGTGACTGTATCAGCCTCCACTCAAGGTCAAGAAAGGAGGACCAAGAGAGCACAAGACCAAGGAGCATCATCCTCAGCTCCTGCTATTGAAGAACTGACGGATAAGGATAAAAGTAAAGATTAAATGTTTTGTATTTAGAATACTTTTGTACTTGAATCTTGTATTACAATTATGAAATTAATGTTTATCTATATTTATCAAATGTTTAGATGTCTTTATTAATTACTAATTGGTGATGTGTTTAAATATTTAAATCAAGCAGATCAAACATCTCAACAAGATGAATATGATTTTGCTCCCCTACAGCAAATCAAGTCTCGGTTCACTATGATTCTTGATTTGCAAGGGATTGTCAAAAGGTCGGTGAGCTACACTCCCGAAGAAGGATAAATCATACACGACCTGACTGATGAGCAACTTGCGGAGATGTTCAGGCTAAATCCAGATGAGCTGGTCAAAGACACTCCAAAGGTTTATCTTTTGCGTGATGACGAGCTAAACGACGTAGATGAAATAGAGATTGAAGATGTGACAGCCGAACACTATCCAGAGTACACTGACCGAGAGGGCAATATGATCCCCGACTTGGGTGACACTCTCGGCAGTGCTACATTCGACAAACTAGATGAGATGGAAAAGGAAACATAGAAGAATGTAAGCCAAGCCCAAGCCTCGGACACTGAAGTTGATATAAAAAAGGCTGAATGGGCAGCTTGTTTTGCTGAGATACGAGCCTAACACATAGCTCAAAAGCAAAATGCCTACACCAAGATCTACAAGGTCAAGAAGCATCTAAAGGTGTCTGGCAAGATTATTGCATGGGCATATTTTGAGGATCTTAACGTCTATGTTGTTAAGAGGGAGAAGGGAATAGAGTACTTCAGATATCCACATGATCTGAAGACTCTCCCTGGTTTTGAGCTCAACCAGCTGGCACGCCTAAATCTGTTATATGCTAATCCTAGAAAAATGTCAGGCTGGTTTGAGGCTGCTCTAAGGAAAGAATACCAAACTAGATGGGTGAACTTCAGACCTCAACAACCGAAGAGGTATATTCGTAGGTCTGAAGTAGATCCCATTTCTAGAAAGCCTTAAGTGGTGCTGAAGTGGAGTCTTCCGCGCACAATGTCTAAGATTCCCTTACGGGATATGCCACATGACTTCACTCCACACTTAAAATGGTGGTATTATGATTGGAGAATAGGCGAAGTGGTCATAGTACTAAGTAGAGAAGGAAAAATGGAAACTATTCGGGTATTCGACCCTATGTGGCTAACAAACTTGTCTGCAGAAGATGTCTATACATTGTACAAGTGGCCATTATTCTATGACTCGCAAGATATTGTACAAGCCCTTCAGTTGCAGAACATTATACGACTCTGTTTTGCATTTGAAATACATGCATGAGTTACTAGAGAGGAGAAGTACAAGAGATTTGAGGAGCTAATGAAGAATGTCAGACATTAATGTAAACTAGTCCAAGGGGGAGTTTGTTGATACATATGTACCTAGTTTAGGAGTTTAATATAAATGTCTGTCATGTCTTACATATATGTAATGGATGAATTGAATAAAATACAATATGTGATTGATGCTTATAATGTTTAATGTTTCATTGTTTATTGTGTAATAAAGTATATTGAACTAACTATATAGGTTTGAGGTTATTATGCATAGTTCTTAGTCTATAATGATTGAGAAACGTGTTCAAACTTAATCATATGAAGTCTTTATGCGAATGGACCATGCTAATGGACCATACGCATGAATACATCATGCTAATGGACCAGTCGCACGACTGAACCAGAAGACTGGATCAGTCACACGATTAAGACATAAGATTGACTCAGTCGCACGACTGAACCTTCAGTCGTGCGTATGAATCAATCGCATGATTCAGTCGCACGACTGAACCATGTTAATGGTTCAGTCGTACGATTGAAAAACCCTAACATATAAATACCACCTAATTCGTGGATAAACGTAACACTTCAAGACTTTTGACATATTTTCGTACCCTAGCTGTCCAGAGACTCTAGAAAGCCTGTTCCAACTTCATAATTCACAGTTGATCTTGTTCTAATCGTTCTTAACGTTTCTTTAATCGTTAGATTGATCATAATTGCGTTCTCACTGATTGGATCTCCAATCAAATAGGATTCCGCACTATTTGATCTGGTTTCACGCATTATCAGTTAGTACTCTGTACGTACACGGTCCTAACATGTTCTAAAACCAATCTGAAATTAATCTGACGTTCAAGATCGATGAATGCATAAGCAATAGAAAACGATTTCAGTGTTGATGTCACACTGACCATTTGGACAAATGACATTTTGTAAATGTTCGTTTTATATGTTGTGTCTATTATCAACACATGAGGGTAGGCACGCCATAAAGTGTCAGATGTGGGATGTATAAAAAAATCCCGTCTACGGTATTTGTGGCTTCATGTATGTGAGGGGTGTAAATATATTTATTTTTTTGTAGTATAGTAAAAATCACCTGCATTGGAGTTTCACCGATTCTGCTAGAATTTTTTATTTTTGTGTGGGCATTATATATCGTTCTTAAGGCTGACACGTTTTTTGGATTTTGGTCCCTCAATGTACTTAAAATGTTTCGAGGATCAATATTTTGCTCTATAAGTTGTTTTACCATGCAAATCTCTTTTTCAGTGAGCCTCATTGCGTATACATCATCAACTTCATGATTATGATAATAATCTACAACAACTAGGATTCACCCACCTTTTTTATTTGATATTTTCTCTGTAATTCAAACCGATAATTTGTTTTTTTGGTGTCAGTGTTTCTAAGAGTGGGTGCTCCTTTATATACTCCACCGCGATCACATTTTAACCATATTTAACTACCGACCCACTTATATTTTTTTCATTATTTTCGTGACAATAACATATCTATTTTCACGACTTATATTACTAACACAATCAACCAATTTTCAACAGATGAAAAAAACCTAATAATTTTAAATAATATAATTAGTTATTATCAACAACAAAACTTAATAATGATTTAATATCAAATAATTTAAAAAACATAATAATTACGTAATAACCTGATTCGCGTCGTATAATCCTTTTTTTTCAGAACCATCACCATACTCATCTCCGCTACTATCACCTCCATTGTCGCCGTCATCACTGTCATTGCCGTCGTCATCACCGTCGTAGTTACCGCCAAAACTTCCAACATTATCATCGTACTGTTCAGTAAAGTTACCACCCTCGTCACCATGATAACTATAACCCTCGACGAGGTAATAGTTAGAATCGGAACCAAATAAATAATTGTTATCCCAAATTGACATATTTAATAAACTATAAAATGTATACTAATATTGAATATATCGATATGAAATGAATTAAAATCTGACGATTTATATAGTATTTTACAAATAATATTATGTCGACTCAAATAATTATCGAGTAATATTACATCGTATCAAATAATTTAATAAATACAAAATTACACCGTAATCGAGGAATATTATATCGCGTCAAACAATGTAATAAATATAAATTTACACCGTAATCGAGAAATATTATATCGCGTAAAAAAAATAAAAAAATCGACAAACATTACGACCCGTAAAACACTTAATAGGCCGTTATCTTGAATCCTCACAACCTGTAAAACTTATTACAGGCCATGAAACTTGTGGCCGAGAGAGGCTTCACGGCCTGTAAAACAATTGAATGACTGATATAATATTTAGCAGGCCTTACGGCCCGTAAAAGCCATTACGGGTCGTAAGGAGGGCGTACAGATATAAGAAAGAGTGTTGCTATAACAGACCTCATATAATTATATATAAAAATTTAAAAATACTAGCTGAATAATATATGAGCCGATCACAACCAAGCTCTAGCTTTAAAAATAAAACTCGAAACGAGCTAAGCTCGAGCCGAACCCTCTTAAGTCAAAACGAACCGAGCTCAAGCTTGACTCGACTCGTATACATCCCTACCCGACCCGTACTGACGCGTAAAAGGGGCGTGCAAATAGTAAGTGATGTATGTACTATCCAACAACATTCTAATCTTACATAAAGCACACGATATGAGATTTTTGTAAAGAAACATGTAGGTGCTACTGTGTTATCTTTAAAAGTAATTAAATTAGAAAACTCAATAATAAGAAGCAAAACTCACATGCCGGTAAAAAAAAAAGAAACATACTCATATTAGAGGAAAACAGCATGAAAATTTAAATAAAACTCTTTCCTGCAACTCATTTCGTAAACTTCTAAAAAAATAATCTACGTCGAGCCCTGGAGAACATACATTCGCCGGAATATGTAACCAGATCTCCGACTGCTTCATTTACCAAATCCTTGAAGATCATCTTTTCGATATCCATAATCGCCTCCGAATACTCGATTGGATAATCTCTCCAATCCTTGATTTCAATGAGATCTTTCTTTAGAACACCGGTAATCAATTCCAATAGCCCATCATTACTGATGTTAATCTCTCGAATCTTCTGAAACTCAATCCAAATCTGTTTAAATGAAGTTTGAGAAGTTTCGATCGATGTTTTCCATGGTGGTAACTGCATGTTTCTGTCTAGAAGTTCGAGGATTACGTCGAACACAAGCTTTCGTTGGCGTTTGGAGACATCTGAGGTGCTTTCGGTGTCGTTGTATAGTTGTTTCTCGATGAAGAAGAAGACGTTGGGATGTTCGTGAAGGTATGGTGATGCTTTAAGTATTTGTGCAATGTAGGTGAAATCAGTGTCATCTGATGTGAATTCTTCTTCGTGTTGTGATGATTTCGTCGGTGAGATTTTGGGGCTCCAATTCACCTCGAAATCGATGGTTCGAGCTGCTGATTTGCAGACAATAAGAAAACAAATAGAACTGTTGTGAGAACTTATAAGAAAGTGCAAGAAATTCAAAGTGATCAAAGACGTACCTTTGGCACAATCTATAAAAGTTACTCATTTAGCATGAGATATCGTAAGCAATTCTGTATATCACGTATGGATTCATTCATATATTATTTTCTTATTTGATTACATATAATTATTCACGGGCAGATGAAATAGTAGACTTATTGTATTAATGATTTTTGACAGTGTTTTAATTTTGACCAGCTACTATAACCAATAAGATCGTGCCACGTCAAGTGGTTGAAACAACCAGGGTGTAATTTAATAATTTATTGAAGGGTCATGTGATTGTATTGAAATTTTGTTTCCTTACTTTTCAGGTTACCTTTGAAATCAATGCTGTCTGAAGGAGACCATGACTCGTCCTTGTCAAACAACGAGTCAAGAACCGACACCGGACTCGGTAACACCGTCGCTGAACTCGGCGGTGACTCGGTGGCGCTGTTCATCTCCGCTATGCTATTAAGCAGCTTGTCACATCTCTCTATCAAACACCTCCCTCCACTGCAACTCTCCCATTTTGATCTCTGTAATTAAGAGAAATTATTAGATTGAACACAAGATGTAATTTCTATATAGACGATTAATAACAATGTACATTTGCTGATTTGCTGTTGCATACCTCTGAATTGGTTGTAGAAGGTGTACTAACAATGCTTTCGGAAATGGAGGACGATTCGTTATCTGTAACAATGTTATTGATGGAGTTTTGCTTAATTGGAGAATCAATGGAGGATGATTCCGTTGGCTTATGGCTTCTCGGAGATCGATTGGTGATGGGTAAATGAGCAGATCCGGTTGTTTTGTGTGTAAGTTTGGGAGAATCGATTGGTGATCTTCGTAACGAATCGGTTGATTCATTTGCTCTTCTTTTGATTTCGATGCTCAGTGGTTTCGTTTTAATGATTGAGTTGCAGCTTTTTAGGTTACTCTCGATTCGATTAGGTGAAGAGGTTGTTCTAGCATATCTACGAGCAACTTGAGAATCGTTTACAGATCTGTGGTTATCGAGTTTTGAGGATGACGATCGCCATTGTTTCCGGTGAATGGTGGATTCATCGGAGTTCAAACTCCGATCATAGACGAAGTTCCGATGAGTGTCTCGGTTTGAACGACTTGTGGAATGAAGAAGACCTTTGAGTTGCAGAACTTCTAGAATCTGTTTCAATTCGTTTAGGTCATTGAATCGTTCATGCATTATCACCGTCGTCTGAATTGGCTCCGGGAAGACATCAGATGAGTGAAAGAAGCTTCGCGATCTCCAGGATGATGTTCTAGAACATTCCGACTTCAAATCCTCCATTGATTTACTCACATTACTCCCTTCATCTCTAACAATACGTTTTACGCTTTGCCTCGGTTGTTTCAACTGAAAATTTTCACCGTCGATGTATTTTGATCGGATTAGATCTCTCGAAACCCTAGATTCCGACGCCGATCTCTGTAGCGACGGTTTCGCGACGGTTTGCGGTGGTTGTTGATCGGACGTTAAACGCTCGAGTCCCATGAGTCTCGCAACGACACTCGGAGGCCGCGATTGGTCGTCAACTGTCGTCATCTCCTCCGGCTTAATAGCCGGAGCTATCACCGGAGACACTTGCCGGCGATCCTCATCCTTCGCCGGAGATGAGTGATCATCATCTGGACTCGCAGGAGCCACCACCACCACCACATTCTTCCGTTGAGAGACCTCCTGCAACTCACCGGAACTCACCGTCTCCGGTGATGCACCGACACTCTGTAATCAACACATTTCAACACTTCTTAAACTAAACTCACAAGATATAAACTTATAACCACTCTATAATGTTACACTCATGATGAATCAACAGAAACCGAAGAACTTACGTTGGAATGACGGAGGCGTTTGGCGTTGTGGATCCTTTTTCCGGCGAGAATGTGTTGTCGATCAAAGATCTGAAGGAAGCTAGACATGCAACCGATGTGTTTCACCGGTCGTTTTTCTTCATTCCGTCGTTGAACAATCTCCGCCATTGTTTCCGGCGACCGTCCGGCGATGTTTCTTTTTCTCCGGCGGGCTTACATGCACAGTGTTTAGGGTTGATTTGAGGTTAATGTGATGGTTTCTCTCAGTCTCGGGGTGTTGTTGTTCATGAGTATTTGAGGTATAACCTGCAACTCCTGCTTTATGCTAATTTTAGTGGGTGAACCAAATGGTCGTGAGGACGGAGGTGGGGTCGCCTTCTGAACTGATTCAGTCATATATGTTTGTCACCAAAAAATAAACATATATGGAAAAAAATCTCTCGGTTATTAGATTTTAATAATATCAATTTTCATTTATTATTTGAGATTAATTTTAACTTACTATATATATTTATAAATACTTTTAATTTTGAATTTATTTTTTTTCATTCTTTAATAATTGAGAGTTAACTATCGTTAGTTTTTTATTGATAAAATGAAATCAATTTTGAACCATTTTTCAACTCAAGCATCGTTTAGTGTCAATTAGGACTGTTTTTTATTGTCTAACCTTCATAATGACCTGAGTTCTACCTCCAACGAGTTCGGTGGTTCAAAATAGGAGGTGGAGATTGACGTGTTTTTTGGTGCGGAAGTTTTAAATTGACAAACCTGATGATAGATTTCGACTTTTTGTTTAAGTTTTGGCCATAAAAACAGTTTACGTCATCAAAAAACTAACGGGGTTAACTCTCGGTTAGTAAGAGATAATTGGAGGAAAATAAACTCAAAGTTGGAAGTATTTTTAAACATTTAATGAGTTGAGATTAATACCGAACAATAAATGAAATTTAAGATTATTAAAATCCAAATAGCGAATAATTCATAGTGGTAATTTAACCAATTTTATAATTTTAACTTTTGATTTTGTTGTCGAACTGTAATCTTGTTTGTATAATTATTTTTTGAATGGAAGATATGTTTTTTTTTTGTTTCACTCATCTGTAAGTAAAATCAAGGGAGAATCAAATTTAAACCTATAATTATTATGCGAAAGTTTTATTTGATTTTATAGTTTAGGTCTGAGAGATCAGATTGATAGGGTTAAACAAGATGTTCGGTTTATTTAAAATTGTGTTGGTTATAAATACAGTAATTTAGTTGTACAAATGATTGTGTTTTCGTTTCGCTTAAAATTGTCTTTGCGAGCGGAATTAAACGCAAGTGTATGATAATTAGGCAAGTGGTATATTTTTTTGATGTTATTTTATCTAAATCATTAATTTATATTATGTTAAATTAAATGTTCCAAGTCTTCAAACAAAAACAAGTGATGATAGTTTAATCATGTTGGAGTCAAGTGATTTGTAACTTAGTGGTGTCACCGTGCCACCGTCCTTCACTTTTGAAGACTTGTTGCATTTGTATTAGTCCCTCACTCACCCATTTGTCTTCTTAAAAACGTTTCTTTGTTTGGCCAATTAAATTTTAGTAGATATGTTGTTTCATATATAATCATTACTTTACCTATCTTAAAGTAATGTATAATTGCCATAAATTTGTCATAGTAATACGAATTTGTAAATTTACCATCCGTCACACTGACTAAAACGAGGCATGCACAACATATATGCATAAAGTTGGTGGGTTTCATGTGTTCCTTTAGCATAGAGCTCAGGAAGCTCGGAAAGGGCAACAGACAATGATGACGTGGGTAGGTGCGTTGACAAGTCAACCTACCAAAGGTACTAGTCGAAGGAGGCTAGTTCCCGCACCGAAGATGAATTAAAAAAATGATTTAGGATGAAAAAGTATGTTTTTAATTTTTATATACCGGTCATCAAAGTTTAATATTTTACAAGTAGCTTTAAACTCTACTTTTGTGGTTTTAATTTTTGGCCACAGGTCTTATTTTTGGCATCTAAATTTTGGTGAAATGCCATTTTTGGTCCTCTTATTTTTTTATATAAAATATAGAACAACACTTAGACTTTATATAATTATATAAATTCATTACTTTTAGCCTTCTTAGTTACATTGTTTTTCTAAAACAGTATTATCATGATGAAACAAACCGACAATGAGCAGAAGCCATCGTTTCCAGCATGAATGATATTTTAACCGGTTTCGGTATTCGTTTCTTTAGTTTTCGACAAACCAAAACAATAATGACCAAACTCACGCTACGTAGTTTGGGAAAAAAACGAACAAACTCCCGCCGGATAACGCTAGAAAAAAAATACTTGTTATTGAATTCACAAATTACAAGAATCATTATAAAAATAGATGCGACTGCCATTCATTATACGTGTTATTTGTTTTATGTTTAACTGAATAGAAAAATTAAGCGTATGACAAATGTCTTGATTGGGATATAATATAAAATTCTTACCAAACAATGGACGTGATTAGATTTGATACCTTGGATGTCACATGCATCGATGCACGGGTTTAAGTTTTGACCATTTGGAGATTCAGACCCTTTCTCCCAGTATCATTATAATATTAATTATTAAAATGTAATTAAAAGTTTATTAATATGGTTATTAAAAAATAAGAAGCCTTAATGAAATTTAATGGCTGTATTACTATTTTTTTGAGGAACAACTACTTTTATTCAAACTGACACCCTCTAGCAAAGATGATAGAGGAGAAAAACAGCCATAAAAAAATTATACAGACCAAATCAAAAGTTACATACATACCATGGAGTTAAAAGTTAATACACATACTCACATTGTTCTAGCATTGGTGTCAGTTTTGTCATGTTAATGTGTTAAAGGAATTTGTGTTGACGTGTTGAAGGTGAATCAAACACGATGCATATACTTTTTTAGTGTTAATATCATCAACCTAACTCAGACAAACTAAAGATCGTGTTGTAATATTGTTAATTAATGGATGTTTTAATTAAGGCATAGTGGGAAATTATGCTGATTTAGAAAAGCTAGCGTCAAAGTGTCGATAGCTTTTTTGACATCAACAAAGTCTGCTGTGAATAATACCTCGCGACTTAATAATAATTTAATGCAACTAATGACTCAAGCTAAAATGAACCGAATATTTTTATGTGACTGGTGTCATTTTAATTGGTCTTATTTCTTATCTATTATTTTCAAGTAACATATATAAGTTTATCTATTTAAGAGCATTCATAACTCATTCCTTATATTTATATGAGTGTATTTTTTATATTATATGGTATGGTTATAAGTGGTTGTGAGTAAATGATATGGTAAATTTACTGTTCAATTTATATTTTGAGGAAACACTATTCAAAACCTTATAATATTTTTAATATATTTTAAGTGATTGTGAGTGAAATAAAAAAAAATTAATGAAAAAAATTAAAAAAAATAATTTTTTTTAATTTAATTATATGAATAAAAACAAAAATGAGATATAAAAACAAAAATGAGAAATAAATTATGAATACACTAAGTTGAGACAAGATCAACCAAATGAAAATGGTGGGAAAATGAAAAAGTTGAAAATTTCAAAGGGAAAATCAATTTGACTTCAAGAAATAGATACTAAAAAGAAAAGAAAACAATCAAAATTTTTAATTTTAACATCTTTTTTTACCAATCCCAATAAATATAAATATAAAAACCGGTTAAACAAATCAACTCATTATCATACAATTTGTGTTAGGCTTATCCCACTAATTAAATAATTTATGAATTGATTTATTTAATAAATGGACTAAATTAGGCAACTCGAAAACTTATGTACCGCATGTTGGTATGTTTCATGAAACATTTCCGTGAGACGTGACTTGGCGCATGCTCCATGCATGCACAACTCGAAAACTTATGTACCTTCATTCTTTTTTTTTTTGTCGCTAGTGTTAAACTTTAGTCCGGTAGTGTAAATTTTTGGTCGGGTAATGTAAATTTTTATATAAAACTCGAGTTCGCCCCACTAAAATAAATTAATTTTGCCCCCGTCTCCTTATGAATATGTTCAAGCTTTGCCACTACATGCATGGACACTACGAGGTAGCTTCCATGAGAGTTACATGATTTGTTGAGTAAGAAATCTCATGCAAGTGAGATGTTTGATGAAGGTTAAATAGCAGTTACTACTATTGTTGTTATTTCAATAATATACTCGTTTATCCTTCATGCAAACAAGCCACATGAACCATCTATAGTTGCAGGATGCTTATAATATACATTTACATTTTTAGTTCAGTTTACTTTTGTTTTAATAGCTTTTGAAATATAATATTTGATATATTATTGAATATATCATACAATATGTTTATAATCCATCTAAGTTTTGATATAAAATTTGTTCAAAGTACAAAGAGTCTCATATATAATTTGTTTTTTTTTTTCTTTACAAAGAGTCTCATATATAATTTGTTTTTTTTTCTTTCTGTTTTTCACATAAATTTTCAGGGTAACACGCAAAGAAATTCTTAGTTACTAAAATTAACGACTTGTTACACAGAATCACCTCATAGGCTCATGACCCATTAAAAAGCTTGAAAAGCCAACAATCAAAATGGATCATTGGCTTATCAGTCTATCACAACAAGCTTTGGACATGGTATGGGTTTGGCTCTATAGGTTGATGAGCCCAGATGACCCTAAATTCAAATTAGCTAACAAATAAATGTAATCACTAATCACCCATAATAACCGTCTGTCATCACCGTAGTCTAAATATTCTAGAATAATCTTGTATCTTGTGAATCTAATAAAACGGTAACTAGAAAGTACACATGGTAACATTATTTATTATCACCAAAAATTTTTTGTTTATCTCTTCTAGTAATAGTCACATTAATTAATAATAATATTATATATTTAGATTAAAATATTTTTTAATAAAGTTAAGAAAGAGATCTTTTATGAATGTTATATCTAAATAAATAAGTATTTATAAATAAGAAGGTTTTCTAAAACATTAAACCTTTTTTAAAATACAAGACATATTAAAGATGGTATTTTTAAAAAGTAAAATTTTTATAAATACAAAATAATTAAAATTGGGAATTCTTATAAGAAAGTTTAAAATTTATATTTTTCTAAACGTATATTTTTAATATTTTATTTTTTCAAACCGTGTAATAAATTACTAAATATAGTATATAATAACTTAGTAACTTTTGAGGCACATGTCACGTTTATATACATTTTTAAAATTGTTTTCTTGTCTCCTGGGTAGACTGGATGTTCTAGTCTTTTCGAAACTAACTATGATACACGTTCTTTGCCCTATCTCCAACTGAGGTCTTCTTGCCCGCTGCCAGGAAGATTCGATCCCAACGATCGCCACGACTGCCTCGCATGATCCTTTTTGGACGCAAAGAGACTAAAGTAGATAGCAATATAAGAGCACTTCAAATGATAGGTGCATTTCCTGATAATGTTGTATTCTTTTCCGCTCGATACAAAGCCTTCTTTTAATATTTAAATGATTCAAAGGGAGCAAATTGAAGTCAATTTCAAGTTCAGTCAAATTAATAAATGGATAGGGCTCCACGACTTCAATTAGTTTCATTTTGATTATAGGTTAAGAAAAAGCAACAATTCTCAATTTGAATGATTACCCAATCTAATTAGACGTTAAAAAAGATTAGTGCCCAATACGGGAAGCTTTCTCCCAGGAATACTCTGTCCTATTAATATCTATACTTAGTTGAATCTTTTTATTATTATTTTAATTTGTAATCAAATCATAATTTTCTTATTTTCTTCAACAACTAAATCATCTTTTCTTATTTCAAAATAATTCTTTGGTCCAAATTTTAATTCTTAATTTTTTTAATAGTGTATGATTGTTTATATGTAAAGTTCTATAATTTATTTACTTTGTAAAACTTTTTTGAGAAATATGTGATGACTTATTTAAAATAAATATTAAGAAAAACATGTATCACCCCATATAAAATACGAGTTACTAACCTAATATAACTTAATCTATTCCCTACATAATTTAAACCTGAACAGTTTAAATGTAAGGCACACTATTTAACCATCAGAATGTCTACTTAACGATATAAAATTTTAATAATTAAAAAAATAATCATCTACATCACTTAGTCAATTAAAAAATAGGTTTTATGAATAAAATAAACTTTTAAGGTTAGGTACGCCAAATAAACTTTACTCAAGATAATATTTAAGCAAACTTAATCCATAAAAGTCTTGTTATATCTTTGTTATATCTTACAGTCATAACCTAGATGCCAAAGTTAGATATTTTTAGCTTAGTATAATTTGTTTAGGAGTATTTTACTTCATGTACCAGACAATGTTAACTCTGCAACATCTTTTCTTTTAAATTCGTATTTTATTTATTTCTATGAACCATCCGGACCATCTAGATAGCGCCTCTCAAAATGATAATAACACTATACGAGTTTACACACACTCTCTCATGTAGTTTTCACAACCCTATAAATGACCTCAAACTCTCTCTCTCTCTCTCTCTCTCTCTCTCTCTCCTCTTTCACCCTCACGAACCTGTTTGATCCTCCATAAGGACTTTTTTTCGCTTTCTTGATTCCATCTCATTCACTTGATGCTTTAAAAACGTCAAAGAATGTCCTATAAGAGGTGTTTTTATGTTGTTTAAATAAACCAAGCCTATGATCATAGTATTATAGCCTATAAAGGAAAGGATCACCTTCAAACCAAAACCATGTCCAAACTTATTGACTACATGCACACATACGCATACATATACATACATACACACAAAGATGTATCTGTGTATGTATCAAGTATGTAAAATCAAATTGTAATGTAAACTTGAAAAAGGTATTTAGTGAGTATTGAAAATTTTATGTTCTAAAATTTTAAAGATATGTATTTTGGTAATCTATTAAATAGTTTTTCTCATGAATTAATTAATTATACCTTATTTCTCTAATCTCCTTTCACATATTTTACAAAATTCTAGTGCCTATACTTTCGGACGACAATCACATGTATATTCTTCAGGAACATGCTGATATATAGACAGTGGTGAAGCTTGAACCACACCATAAGGGGGACGGAGGCGGAAGTAAACTCTTTTTAGGGGGGGACTCTCTATATATTTAAAAAATTTACACTTTCCGCCGGAAATTTACACTAGTGACGATACAAAGAGGGAGAGCGGGAGCCTCTCACGACCATACAAAGCTTCACCCATGTATACAGATATACGACCCATACAAAGCTTCACCCATGTATATAGATGTACATTGTAATTGTATGTTTTGGAGTTTTTGAGTACCTATACATGTAATGCTATACTCTCTGATTTTTTTTATTTACATGTGTATCATCAATGATATCAATGTATATTTTAACCTATGCATATGTAGGTATGTTGTTACTTGTATGTTTTAGACACCTCCAATTACAGGTGTACAAACCTGTTTTTTTGTCCAATCGGTTAGGTTTTTAAACCGAAATGGTTTCTTTTTAATATGTATAGACCGGTTTGGTTTCAAACTGGTTTTCCATCAAGAATTCTCAAACCGTTAAAATTAGTTTAACCGGTTTTTAAATTGAAACCGATTTTTGGTGCTGGGTTACAAACCCGTATACAAAATGTCGGTTCGGGTAGGGCTAGGAACCAGTTCTTTTCAACCAATTCGCTTTTTATTTTCTGGCTTTTTTTTCAAATAAGTTTTTGTACACCTCTACCTCCAATGCAGCCGCTGGACGATGGCCGGTTGTCAACATCGCTTCACTCCTCTAGAATGTCAGGTGCATCAAAATGAGTGAAATGGGCCCGTCATAATAAAAGAAGAATTGCTTTGATCAAATACAATAATATATTTCAAATAAAATATTTTTTAACTTCTAATATCTATTTTTTAACATCTAGGTTTTAACATCTAGGTTTCAACATCTTGGTTTTCAAGACTAGTAGTAAGGGGTTTCAACATCTAGTTTTTAACAGTAATGCCACTTAAGAAACGGTTTTATCACACTTAAAGATCGCAATGAGTTAGTGATAGTAATATAGTGTGTAGTTATAACATAAGTTTGTTCAAGATTAATATTTCAAAAACATTAAATACAAATAAAACATTAGTAACATAATAAAATTATTACATTTTATACTTCTCTCTAAATATATTGCTTTGTCCTTTTCGAGTTTTCACGGTTTGATCCATCAAGGGATTAAACTTTGGACAAAGTAGTTTCATATCATTGCTTTCTTATTTTACAACTCAATCTTCTAGGTTGTCAGGTCACTGAAGATGCAACCTCTCTCGGATAGTTTTCAAAGTTTGCTTGTAGTCGGGTTGCTTAAAGGATGTCGTTGCTTGTTTACCTTTATTAGAGATATTGTTTATATTTTTGTTATGGCATTTGAAGGATATTATAGTTTGTTATGTTAGTTAAGATCTAGTTGAGATCTTCTTCTAAATCCTTCCATTAATCTCTATAAGCAGTCATTGTATCTTCTTTGAGATAATTAGAGAGAATATACATTACAATCCTTTTACCTTTGTCTCATGGTATCAGAGCTATGCTTTGTGAGTTCTGGTAATCTCCTCCGGAAACTCTAACCTTTTTGCCACTTTAACACCGTCACCTAGCACCATGACATCGACCACTTCATCTTCCTCCTCCTCTGAAACAACACATTCTACCAAAAAATCCTTCAGTTTATTACCTAATATTGCAAATTTTCTATCAATCAAACTTGATGATTCAAACTATCTAAATTAGAAGCATCAAATTGCTACTATTTTGAAGACTTTAGGTTTGCTGAAGTTCATCAAATCCGACATACGCGAGCCGTCTTCTACTTTAGTTGATAGAGGAGCATGGGAGAAAAGCTATGGTTATGTTCAAGCACCGGTAACAACTACTTTATCTCCTTCGATTCTTCATCTTGCAAGAAATTCATCTTTAGCTTCATCCCTATGAAAAGCAATTGAAGATTCATTTGTCCAGATCTTTTTGCTAAGAAATATCAGTTAAAACTTAATTCTATCTCTTAAAACAAAATACTAAACAAGTGATTGTTTTTCTTAATGAAGCAAAAGAGATTGTTGATCCACTGAATACAATCGGAGATCCAATTTCAGATGATTTACTGATTTTCAAGTTCTTTAAGGATTGAACACTGATTTTGAGGATTTGTTATGAATATTGAGAATCAAGAGAAGAATCCTACCTTTTCTCAACTTCGATCAAAGTTACTTACATATTAGGCTCGTTTGAAGCAACGACACTCGAACACTTAACCTCTAATTGCTACTATGAATGCTTTAACTACATGTTCACCACATTCAGACTCAATTATCACTGTTGTATGTCAAATTTGTGCAAAATCAGGCACAAAGCATCAACTTGTCATTTTCGATACACACTTATGGATTACTCTCATAGTGGAATCGACAATCGCTTAGTTGGATCAAATTGGTGAGGAAATAAATGGAGAGGAAATAAGTTGCGGTGCTCTGACATGGCAAAATTCTGGAGGATTTGCGGTGAATTTAGCTGATGTATTCATTAATGGTGCTGATGTCGATATGGGGTTGTGATTTATTACGTAGAAATGTTCTTGTGGTTCCTGGCCTTGCCAAGAACTTGTTTTCAATCACTCAGCTTATGATTGATCATCCTATTTTCGTTATATTCGTATGTTTCGATTTGTCTATACAGACTCAGAGCGGACATCCCCTCCACCACACGCAAGCTAGTCCTCGTCAACTGTACTCTCTCACTGCTACATCCTCTATTCCGCAAGAGCTGTGGCATTCTCGACTGGGTCATCCTTTAGATTATATGCTATCTAGGCTTAATTTTTCATGATTGTATCATTTTCATCAAGTAAACCATGTAATTCATGTTGTATTTCCAAATCTAGTCGTTTAACATTTCAATCAGTTGTATCACATTCCACTATTCCATTTTATGTGATTCATTGTTCTAACATCCGGAAATTTTCTTCGAAGTCGACAAAAGAAAGAAATAAAATAAAGTCCAAAGTCGAGGGATCAAACTTGCTAAAACAGGAAGGAACTTGGATGAGTGGGGGTATAAAAGGGGGAGGGCAGCCCACACCCTCCCCATTCTTGCAAAAACTCATCCAAGGGAGAAGGGAAGGGGAAAAGAGGAGAAAAGCTTGGTTCGGGTGGATTCGAGCGCGAAAATCGAAGTGTAGCGGGTCAAGTCGAAGCTCTACTTGACGGGATTGTTTGTGTGAGTTCTAGGACCCCTCTTTTACATGTTTTTGAATGATTTTGGGGCTGGAACACATCTGAAAATTGTTTTTGGGTATTTTGGGTGTAATCCCGTTTGCGTATGCATGCGTATGTGTATGATTCGTTTGGTTCTTGATTTCGGGCTTGGTTGTGCTTGAATGGTGTCTTGGTATGCTTCCCTAAGGTTTAGAATGGTTGATTTGAGCTTAAAAGAGGTT
The DNA here is from genome assembly GCA_018326385.1 of Flaveria bidentis. Classification (NCBI taxonomy): domain Eukaryota; kingdom Viridiplantae; phylum Streptophyta; class Magnoliopsida; order Asterales; family Asteraceae; genus Flaveria; species Flaveria bidentis. The sequence continues at coordinate 19,136 of BJCM01207174.1, forward strand.
TGGAAGAGTTTGGAGGTCGAACATGGCAGCTACAGTTCGGGAACTGCATTCTGCACGCAGCTAGGGCTGTGTGACTAGAGGTCCATGCGTCCGAAGGGCATGCGACTGGGTCCATACGCACGAAAGGAGTGCGACTGAGGTTCATTCGTACGTGAGTGGTGCGACTGAGGGTCATACGCATGAGGGCTATGCGACTGAAGGAAATGCGGATGAGGGTCATGCGACTGAATGAAATGCAGATGAAGGTCCTACGACTGAAGGTCATGCGACTGAAGTCCATACGCCTGATAGTCATGTGATTGAGGTTCATACGCATGAAAGGTGTGCGACTGAGGGCCATTTGCATGAAAGTAATGCGACTGAGGTCCATACGCCCGAATGTTATGCGACTGAGGTTCATTCACATGTGAAGCATGCGATTTGAGGCTATGCGACTGGAGGTCTATTTGCCTTAGTGTTCTCATATGTATGGAAGACCATGCGACCGAATATGGTCCATACGCCCGAATGACCATAGTTTGTTGTCTGACTTTTGGGAAAGTGCAGACGTAGGCTCGGACCTTTGGGGTTGTGGATGATGTGATGGGCATGGATGATTTAAGATGACATTGTATGATTGCGCATGATGTTAGCTGTGTGCGATGTTACCTTGTGTGATGATGTTGTATGCTATTATGTTCCTTGCTTTGTATGATTATTTTCCTTTGGCTTTACGTGGTATGATAATGAATGTAATGAAAGTATTATGTAACGTAAAGTGGAAGATAATGAATAAAGGAACGTAATGAATGAATGCAAGCAAGAATGAATGAGAGTAAGAATGACTTGCAAGTAAAAGAAAGGAGGTTCATAACTCACTGAGAGTTGTTAGCTTAACTGTGTGTGTATTTACAGCGTGCGATCTTGGCTAACTCATAAGGGACTATAGACACAGTAAGAGTTTAGTCTCGGTGACTGCTCCGATACGTGCGATGTGGTATTCACTTTGTGCTATGTAGCGTGCGATTTTGGATACCTCATGTGGGTTCATACACACAGTAGGAGGTTCAGTTTTGGTAATTGCCCCGATACGTGCGATGTGGTATTTACTGTGTGTTATGTAGCGTGCGATTTTGGCTAACCCATGATCTGGCATGCGATTTTGGCTAAACCCCTAAGAGTTCACACACACACACACACACACACAGAGACACAGGAGGAGTCTGTCTTAGTGACCACTCCGTTGGTGCGATTTGTGCGATATGTACGATGGGTACGAAGATATGGAAGTGCGAAACGTGCGTTATGTATGAATGTAAGAAAAGATGTTATGAACGAATGAAGCGAATGAATATATAACGTGCGATGATTAATGAACAAAGTATGAATTAACGTAATGGAAGATAATAATTATATTATCTATGTGTATGTATGTTGTGTGATCGCGTACGAAAGTAACGAATGGTTTTATAAAGGATGAAAAGTATGTTTTATTTTAAAACTAAAACTCATTCAGCAACACTGACTTTGATGTGTTTCCAATTGACAGGTATGTTACTGAGGATGGGGCGGGGTAGCTACTCAGCTCTTTTGGATGGCATTCTTTTGTTTAATGTTTTGCATTGTAATGCGAACAAATGATATTGTTTAACGAACGGTTGTATGATTTTGCAAAAGCATTGGAATGAAATGAAAATGTTGTTTTAATGTTTCTGCTGCAACGTTTTTATGTAAAATGATGAAATATATGTTTTATATGAGATGAATGACCAGCTGTAAGCGTCCCGGGAACGGAGCCTTATAAGTTGGTATCAAAGCCAAAGTTTAAGTGAAATGGGTAAATATTCAAAATAAACCTTAACTTAAATTGAGAACGGGACGGAAAGGGAAGGGATGCCAATCTGAGTAGCTGCGCGCCATCAGGTATTTTCGTAATGTCAACCGGTAATACGTGCGCATGTTATATGGTCTATGTGTTGCTGGTAGATTTAGATACTAGGGTAGTCAGGACAGGTAATGCTTGGGGTATGAAGAGTAAAGTAAGTGGCTAATCACAACTAGCCACTGTAATTAGGGACTTACTATACTTGACATAAAATAAGTTGTTTCCTTGAATGATCGTGTTGGTGTTTGAATCTTTTAGTGTGTGTTAGAATATGGCCGGTGGTAGATCTTCGAAAGCTTCACGTGGTGGAGGTGGTGGTGGACGTGGTGCTGAACCACGGGTCACAAGAAGAAGACCTAGAGTTGAAAAAGTGGTTCATGAAGAACCCGAGACTCCTCATCCGTTAGAGATGGGGAGAGAAAGGAAAGAAGTAGACCTACGGGCGAAAGGAGACGGCCCGAGACTGAAACGGTTTTCTCTGATGACGAGGAAGAAGAAGAAGAAGAGCCCGTGTAGGAGGTGACACGAGGCTGTAATTATGGGGTGTTTCAACGATGCAAGCCCCCAACTTTTGATGGTAACGACACTGCTGCTGCTGCTCACCAATGGGTGAGGGAAATGGAAGCTGTTCTAAATATCAGCGAGTGTCGAGAAGACCAGAAGGTGAAGTTTGCTGCCCACTTTTTCATGGACTCATCTTTGTGCTGTTGGGAAAAAATAGTCCAAGCTGAGGGTAGTCGGGCTATCGGAAGGATGAGATAGTCAGAGTTGAAAAGGCTGGTGATTTAGGAGTTCTGTCCTCACCGTGAGATGGATAAAGTTGAAAGAGAGTTCCTGCAGCTGGAGGCGGGAACAATGACGCATCAGCAGTACAACACCAAATTCAACAAAATGGCACGGCTGGTGCCGTATCAGGTGACACCTTTGTCGCAAAAGATCAAGAGGTATATTCAGGTCTTGCTAGCGGACATCCACAGGCACATGATCGCTGCACGACCAAGCACGTTTAGGTGGTTAATTGATTTGGCAGGGAGGTTGTATGATGAAAGGACTGTGGTGATGGCTGTGGAGAGTAGGAAGAATGATAGAGACTAGAACTGGAGTGGGAAGAGGACGGGACAGGATGGTGTCCCGACGAATAATAAGCACGCACGGGGGGATGACCTCCATGTGGTCACACCTGGTGCGGGGTCGGATAGATGTGGTAAATGCGAGATGGAGCATTCGGGAGAATGCAAAAGGGGACCAATTAGTTGCTTTAAGTGTGGGAAGCCGGATCATGTGGCTAGAGAATGTGGGGTTGTGAGATGTTATAATTGTGGAGAAATTAGCCACATGAGCAGGGACTGTAAAGAGCGAAGGGCAGAAGGTTCGGGAGTGAAGGTGACAGGAGGAGAAGGACAGAGGGCGAATGCAGCGCCTACACGATGATGCAGGAGGAGGCTAGGGCGGACCCCGATATTGTGTAAGGTATGTTTCTAGTAAATCAACCTTTAGCCTTTGTGTTATTCAATCCTGGCGCTAGAAAAAGTTTTATTCCTACTGCTTTCTGTGCTAAATTGCCTGTTGGTAGTAAGAATATAGATACGCCCTTCGATGTGGTCCTAGGAATGGAATGTTTGGCGGACTATGAAGCAAACATTGTGTGACACAAAGAGATGATACGATTTAGAGCGCCTGACGGGATCACGACGACGGTTTAAGGTGATCGAGTCACGATGCTTCCGAAGGTTATTTCGATGGCGGTGGCAGTAAAGTGCATGAGGCGTGAGCGCATTGCCTACTTGGCTGGTGTAAGGTATGTGGAGACACTAATATCCCAACTGTCAGAGGTACCGAGACCCGAATAAAGATTATTGGTGGTCGGGTATGAAGCGCGATATGATGGAGTACGTGAGTAAATGCATTGTTTACAAGTGAAGGCCGAGTACCAAAGGCCGTATGGGAAGTATTGAGGTGATCAAGGCTACGACTAAGAAGCTTGAAAGGATCAAAGCCCTGATGAAGGTAGCCAAAGATAGATGAGAAGTCGTAGGTTGATAAACGACGTAGACCGATTGAATCCCAGGTGGGAGACTAAAAAAAGATGAGACAGTATTGCCCGCAATTGTTTAAGGAATAACAGGTTTCGGGGACGGAACCTAGATAAGGTGGGTGGACTTGTATCACCCGGAAATTTTCTTCGAAGCAGACAAAAGAAAGAAAAGAAATAAAGTCCAAAGTCGAGGATCAAACTTGCCAAAACGGGAAGAAACTTGGATGAGTGGGGGTATAAAAGGGGGAAGGCAGCCCACACCCTCCCTATTCTTGCAAAAACTCAGCCAAGGTAGAAGGGAAGGAGAAAAGAGGATAAAAACTTGGTTTGGGTGGATTTGAGCGCGAAAATCGAAGTGTAGCGTGTCAAATAAAAGCTCTACTCAACGGGATTGTTTGTGTGAGTTCTAGGACCCCTCTTTTACACTTTTTTGAATGATTTTGGGGCTTGAACACATCTAATAATCATTTTTGGGTATTTTGGGTGTAATCCCATTTACGAAGCATGCATATATGTATGATTCATTTGGGTCTTGATTTCGGGCTTGGTTGTGCTTGAATGGTGTCGTGGTATGCTTCCATAAGGTTTAGAATGGTTGGTTTGAGCCTAAAAGAGGTTTGGAAGAGTTTGGAGGTCAAACATGGTAGCTGCAGTTCGGGATGAACTGCATTCTGCACCCAGCTAGGGCTATGTGACTGGAGGTCCATGCGTCCGAATGGCATGCGACTGGGTCCATACGCACGAAAGGAGTGCAACTGAGGTTCATTCGTACGTGAGTGGTGCGACTGAGGGTCATACGCATGAGGGCTATGCGACTGAAGAAAATGCGGATGAAGGTCATGCGACTGGATGAAATGCCGATGAAGGTCCTACGACTAAAGGTCATGCGACTGGAGTCCATACGCCTGATAGTCGTGCGATTGAGATTCATACGCATGAAAGGTGTGCGACTGAGGGCCATTCACATGAAAGTCATGCGACTGAGGTCCATACGCCCGGATGTTATGCGACTGAGGTTCATTCGCATGGGAAGCATGCGATTTGAGGCTATGCGACCGGAGGTCCATTCGCCTGAGTGTTCTCATACGTATGGAAGACCATGCGATCGAATAGGGTCCATACGCCCGAATGACCATAGTTTGTTGTCTGACTTTCGGGAAAGTGCAGACGTAGGCTCGGACCTTTGGGGTTGTAGATGATGTGATGGGCATGGATGATTTAAGATGACGTTGTGTGATTGCGCATGATGTTAGTTGTGTGCGATGTTGCCTTGTGTGATGATGTTGTATGCTATTATGTTCCTTGCTTTGTATGATTATTTTCCTTTGGCTTTACGTGGTACGTTAATGAATGTAATGAAAGTATTATGTAACGTCAAGTGAAAGATAATGAAAAGAGGAACGTAATGAATGAATGCAAGCAAGAATGAATGAGAGTAAGAATGGCTTAAAAGTAAAAGAAAGTAGGTTCACAATTCACTAAGAGTTGTTAGCTCAACTATGTGTGTATTTACAGCATGCAATCTTGGCTAACTCATAAGGGACTATAGACACAGTAAGAGTTCAGTCTCGATGACTGCTCCGATACGTGCGATATGGTATTCATTGTGTGCTATGTAGCGTGCGATTTTGGCTACCTCATGTGGGTTCATACACAGTAGGGGGTTCAGTTTTGGTAATTGCCCCGATATGTGCGATGTGGTATTTACTGTGTGTTATGTAGCGTGCGATTTTGGCTAACCCATGAGCTGGAGTGTGACTTTGGCTAAACCCCTAAGAGTTCACACACACAGGAGGAGTCTTTCTTAGTGACCACTCCGTTGGTGCGATTTGTGCGATATGTACGATGGGTACGAAGATATGGAAGTGCGAAACGTGCGTTATGTATGAAATGAATGAACATAAGAAAAGATGTTATGATCGGATGAAGCGAATGATTATATAACTTGTGATGATTAATGAACGAAGTATGAATGAACGTAATGGAAGATAATAATTATATTATCTATGTGTATGTATGTTGTGTGATCGCGTACGAAAGTAACGAATGGTTTTATAAAGGAAGAAAAGTATGTTTTATTTTTAAACTAGAACTCACTCATCAACGCTAACTTTGATGTATTTCCAGTTGGCAGGTATGTTGCTGAGGATGGCGTGGGGTAGCTACTCAGCTCTTTTTGATGACATTATTTTATTTAATGTTTTGCATTGTAATACGAACAAATGATATTGTGTAACGAACGGTTGTTTGATTTTGCAAAAGCATTAGAATGAAATGAAAATGTTGTTTTAATATTTCCGCTGCAACGTTTTTATTTAAAATGATGAAATATACGTTTTATGTGCGATGAATGAACAGATGTAATCGTCCCGGGAACGGGGCCTTACAATTGTGATATCTGGGGCCCTTCTCCCGTTTTATCTCGCTCTGGCTATCGTTATTTTATCACATTTATAGATGACTTTATTCGGTTAACATTGATATATCCTTTGACTTCTATTTCTCAGGTTGTTGATTCCTTTTGTCATTTTCGACCTTTGGTTAAAATCTTTTCTCATGCACCATCAAACATATTTAATGTGATGGTACTCCTGAGCTAGTTCATGGAGCTGTGGCTCAATATCTTACTGATGTTGGTACTACTTTATCGGATTTCTTTCCTCACACACCTCAACAAAATGGGGCTGCTAAGCGTAATAATCAATATTTTTTTGAAATTGCTCGTTCCCTGCTGTTTCATGCTCATCTACCAAATAAATTTTGGTATGATGCGTATGCTACTGCAACCTTTCTTATTAACTGACTTCCTATACCAATTCTTCATCATTCTACACCTTATAAGGTCCTATTTGGTACTTCTCCTGACTATTCTATTCTTCGTACCTTTGGATGTTTATGTTATTCATTTCTTGGTGATTTGCGATCAAATAAACTTTCACTCAAATCCACTCCTTGTATCTTTGTTGGCTTGCCCTCGGTATAGTGGTTATCTTTGTTATGACCCTAGTACTTCTCGTACTATTACTTCTCGTTATGTTATGTTTCATGAGATAGTTTTTGATATACCAGCATCCACTCCTTCGTGTGCATCTTCTGACTCATCTTATCTCTTTGATTTATTTATTCTCCCCCACTTACTCTCCTTCTTCTACTTCAGTTTCTTATCCTTCTTCATCTCCCCCTCCTCCACTACCTTCTCTTCCTCCACCACCTTCCCCTCCTCCTTCTTCTCATCCCATGGTCATTTGTTCTCGTGATCATACTCGTCAGCCTAGACAGTTCTCTAACCATGTTTTTTCGTGTCACTACTGATGCTAACATTGAGCTTTCCATTTTCCTTAGGCTCTACACGATTCTATTTGGTGGGATGCTATGCATACTGAGATTGGCGCATTGCATTCCCATCACACATGGGATCTTGTTCTTCTACCTGCTTCGGCCAATATTGTTGGGTGTAAGTGGGTCCATCGGATTAAGCATAATCCTGATGGCTCGGTGAGTCACTATAAAGACCGCCTTGTTATTAAGGGCTTTCATCAGACCAAGGATGTTGACTTTACTGTGACGTTTAGTCCTGTGGTTAAACCCACTACCATTCGTTTAGTTTTATCTGTTGCTTTTTCTCGTGGGTGGAATATTCGTCAGGTCAATGTCAACAACGCCTTTCTTCATGGTGACTTATTTGAGACAATTTATATGTCTGAGCCACCTGCTTTGTTGATTCTTCTCGACCTCATCATGTTTGCCTTCTTAAGAAAGCACTTTATGGCCTCAAGTAGGCTCCTCGCGCTTGGTTTTCCAAGCTCTCTACTGCCATTTTGACCACTGGCTTTACTCAGTGCCTTTCAAACACTTAACTTTTTGTCTGTCAGCATGATGGTTCCACTTGTTATGTTCTAGTTTATGTGGATGATATCATTATTACTATTAGTTCGTCGAAGTTTGTTTATTATCTGATTGCTCTCCTACATTCATAGTTTGCTCTCAAGGATTTGGGTACATTATCCTATTTCTTGGGTGTGCATGCGACTTTTACTGATGAAAGTCTTCATCTTTTTCAGCAACGCTACTTACTTGATTTGCTACAACATATCGATTTAGCTCAGTTTCGCCCATTATATACTCCCGTTGCCTCTGGTCGGCAGCTTTCTTGGTATTCTGGCATACCGTTAGATGATCCTACATTATATCGTAGTACTGTTGGTGCTTTGCAGTATCTTGTCTTGACTTTCCCTGAGATTTATTATACCATCACTAAGGTGTCTTAGTTTCTTCAGACTCATATAGATCGTCATTGGGTGGCTGTTAAGCGTATCCTGCTATATCTTCGCAGTTCTGATTCTCTTGGGTTGAAAATACGTCGATCCTTTAGCTTTGAGATTCATGGGTATTCTGATGTAGATTGGGCAGGTTGCCCTGATGATTATTGTTCTACAACTGGTTATCGTGTTTTTCTTGGTCCCAATTTCATTATTTGGAGTTCCAAGGAACAACACACTATTGCCCGATCCAGTACTGACGCTGAGTGTCATGCTCTTTCTCATACCCCTGCTGAAATTCATTGGCTTATGTCTTTACTTATTGAGTTGCATGTTCCTTAGTTACATCCTCCTATTATTTGGTGTGATAATATTGGTGCCATATATCTTGTTGTCAATCCGGTGTTTCATCAACGTATGAAACATCTTGAGATTGACATGCATTTTATTCGAGATATGGTTTTGTCCCAGATGATTTGTGTTCGATATGTGCCTACTGCTTTTCAACTTGCTGATGTTTTGATCAAGGGTTTATCTACTTCACGGTTTGATCATTTGCGGTCCAAACTTCACGTGACTACACCCCATTTAGTTTGAGGGGGCATATTAGAGATATTGTTCATATTTCTGTTATGGTAGTTGAAGGATGTTAGAGGTTGTTATCTTAGTTGAGATCTATTTAAGATCTCCTTCTAGATCCTTCCGTTAATCTCTATAAGTAGTCATTGTATCTTGTTTGAGATAATGAGAGAGAATATACATTACAATCTTTTTACCTTTATCTTAGTTAAGATTTATTTGACAATGAGCACAAGAAGGAATTGACTATGTATTTTGTTAGAGGATGACATTTTATAGAATTTGATGAGAATGATAAGTGCCTTGTCAAGGAGATGTCTTGCCACTCCAAACTACTTCGATATGAATAAATGTCATATTGTTAGTATGCTAAATTCTTCCATCAATTCGTTGATAACAACCATTTCATTATCACTATTATGACGGAGATTCAATCTTCCATTGTACATATAGCTTAATTCAAGACATTTAGATGTAGACCCTCTATTTAGATGATAATACGTCGATGGTATGGAGAAGGGGGTGGTTGTTACCCATTATGGCAGTGGCATTCTTCTAAACGTCATCCATTTTGGATAATCGATTTGATTATTCCATTTCACCGATGATTTCATATCTATCTTCTATGTTACCTGTTGTTATGTTCAAGCTCATTATGAGCTACAATATTATTATCATCCTAATCGGATGAAACTTATGTAATTTGTGATGAATTAATGGTGTGATATATATTATGTTAATGTTATGGTGGTCTTAGTAAAACTTTTGATAGGTAGCATCTACATTTTAACGAGAAGTTATAACTTTATGATTTGTGATTGTGATTGTCATACACGGTTGATAAATGTATAATCAACTTTCATTCGCGAAACCGGTCTTCATAATAAATCCATGGCTAATGAACTAGAAATGATTATTAAAAATCATATCACCTAGACTTTCTGATTATTTGCGGGTTCCCTTTTTATTAGTTTGAGAAATCTATAGTAATTGTTATGTTTTTATAAAATTAATGGTATATTAGAAAGAAACCTAATCAACTCTCTTTTTAACATTAAGTTATGTTTTAAGAAATCATATGTCAAAAAGGTCACAAAAGATTTACATACATTACTAGAGCTTTGATCTAAGCAGTAAAACTTAACATGACATGATCCTAATCACTATGGAGCAGATAGACGAGAAATCATGTCAACTCACCTTCATAAACATTAACATAGTTACATTAATCAATATCTTTAATCATACCAACAATTCATCACAGTCACATAAGTGTAATCTAATTAGAATGATAGACTTTATTATCTGGTTTTAAATCCAAACGCTTCAATCTTATTTTTACGTTATTTTAAATATTGCTTTTAAACCCAAAAAAATCTTATCAATGCAACTTATCATTTTCTCAAACAAAAACCAAATCGATAGTCAAACATTAAGGTTGTTAAGTAGGCTAGGTGTGTCCACGGATTGATACTCGGTTCTTATCATCACTATATTATCACACAACAGGTACACTTGCCTTTTGTGTGTGTGGTTTAGTATTAGTAGTAAACAAATTAAAACTGAATCTGTGCGAAAAATCTTATCAAAAAATATATATACATTTCGCACCCATCATATAACAATAAATAACAATTGATTGTATAAGTGTCAACTTGTTAGAAATTAAATTAATTTAATAATTAATGTATTTTAACACCATAATAAATAAAATAATTAGATTATAAATTTCAATTACATAAATGATCTAAACGGGTGCAGGTTTATATTATAAAATGAGTCAAATGTTACATAGAGGGTTCGAGGTTGGTTTTATATGGAAAAGGTTAGCATAGGTATTGTTGGGTGATTAGATGGTAAAAGTTTAATGTTTATAGGCTTTATTTTCATGTTAAAAGTATTAAATTAAGAGAAATAGAGTTATTTTGAAAATATTCTTGTGTTTGTAGGGTAAACATAAAGAATATAAAGATTATAGAAGAAACATGATGAAAATCAAAAGTTGGAAGATGAAGAAATGCAGAAAAGATGTTACATGATCGTGGTAACTTAAAATGAGCATAATTTAAGTTAGAAAAAGAGCTACGGGACCCATGACCTATCAACTGAAATCTCTTGAAATGTTATGAATTAAAATCAAAAGTGCAGCTAAGGTGGCGCCAATGATGAGGCAATGATAAGGCAAGGCTAACCCATTCATGATTTACATTGGGGGACGAGTTTGTGCAAGTTTTTGTCTTTCTTGATTATAACTAATTTTGAGATCTTCTGTGTAAGAATTAGGAATTCCTCTTCTAACTTGTCCTAGAATGGGCATCGAATTGTGAACCTTTTAAGTTTTTCTTTTTTTAATTTGTGATTTTATTATTTAAATGATTTTATTATGTGTAAACCTAATTTTAGTTCATATAACATTGATTTCCTTTAATCATTGTGTGTTTGAGTCTTAGAATTAGGATTATATATATTTAATTGGTGATTATATAAACGAAATCCATTAAACATTGATCGATAATCATCACTTGGATCTTATCACGCATAAGGTCACCATTAATGACCTCTCAATATGTTTAACTAAGGAAACATAATTTTGCCAAACTGGATTTGGGTTGCTTTTTACCCCAAGTTTGTTAAGGACCCAAACTTTACTTTTGTTAACTCATAATTTTTCAATGTTTAATATTTTAGTTTAGTTGTTACAAGTTTTTTTTCTGTGTCTCCCGATTGATTTGCATCATTCTTACCTTTTTCTATTAAGGGTGATTAAACACTATTTTTCTAATATTATTGATCGATCACACGACATTAATTATGGGTTAAAAATGTTAAATTAGATGTGGTTTGGCTTGGTTGGGTTAAATGGGACTTGGTTAAATGAAAGGTTCAGGTGGAATGGGTTGTTGTAAGGTTCTTTGTTAAGTCAAAATGTTGAAATACAATATAATTTTGAGTAGAAGAATATTTGAGTAGAAGTGTAGAATATTTGTGTTAAAATATAAAGAATGTTTTAGTATTTATTAAAATTTTTGGAGAAAAAACATCATTTAACTAATCTCCCAACAACTAGTTGTGTTGAGGGTTGCATCTAACAATACTATAATACGTTTTGCAACTCTATCAAAATGTAGCATCATGCCCCCATCATGCCTAAAACAATGGTGTTCGGGTGTGATAGGTGTGGCCATCTTAGTCATTGATGTTCCATCCATTTTTATTTTTGTGATTTATTTCGGGCTTGCTTCTTGTTAGTCGTTATTTAATAAAATGTTGTTCAAAAACTAAAAAAAAGTAGTATGTCTAATTTTTTCATAAACAACTATGTTTAACCATTTACCGTGATTAATGATAACAAATTTTCAATTTACAAAAAAATAGATTGTGCTAAAACATTTTTTATGAGTATTTTAACCTTAGATTTGGTTGGAGGTGACATACCATAACCATAACCATACCCGGTATATTCGTCTATAGCAAGGTTATAAATAAAGCTTAAGGAGAACAAGATGTGTGGACAAATTTTACCACTATTCAAAGGGATAGAAATGCTGCTTTTAATAAGACCATCAACTTCAATAAATAAACTTTGATTATATCACACAATACGAAGCGAACACAATACCCAACATAAAACATGTTGAACAATTTAGCACTAAAATCGTAGAGTAGGAATACATGATGAAACAGAATGTACTAAGCAATCTTTATAAACTAGTAAACCATGGCATACATTGAACACTAATATACAAGGATCACTAATACATCACTATAAAAATGTCAACAATAACCGCTAGTTGCATAACAATACAAGTAATTATGTGATAACATGGAGGTGACATAAAAATCTACCAAATGAGAATCCAAATTTACACTTCTTTTTGATATAAAACAAGAGCAAGATACACAAAACGGGTATGTTAAGTATATGCAATCTAAGAGGGTAATCTCTTTTTATATGTGATAACCAAAGACACGTGAAATATAACTAACTTTAGCATAATGTAGGTTCGTAAAAAAAGGTTATTATCATTTGGGTAACTTCTCCTTAACCACATATATATTTTTAAGTAATAAAACAATGTAATAATAATAATGTTAATTATAATAATTTATATAACTATTAGGACACATGGAGTATCACTTGGGAAGAGTGGTCACCGATTTGCAAAAAATATCTGGTAAGTTTTTTTCTCCCAAAGCCATCAAGCATCTATTAGATAGTGATAATGTCACTTTGTATATTCTTAAGACCAAGGCGTCTTGAGTCAATGTGACATGTAAATGAGCGTGACAGCACCCGCCATGCCTTATGGGGCATTAAAGGGGTTGGATCTTGTGAAGCGTTTAACGATCTTTTAAAGCAGATCTGGAGCCCCTTTACATACAACCAATTAATTTATATTTAATTATGTATTAAATTAAAGTGGCGAGGGCATATTCTTGGTTTAATTAGTAATGGTGAGTGAAAGAGACGAGTGAATGATGCCTATGTGAAGTAAAAAGGGGCGCAAGTATACCATAAGCCCTATTAACCCATTTTAAAATTTCTTTTAGCCAAATAAGATGTAGGGTTTAATGGTTTCGGAAAACAATAAGTTTGGTAAAAAATGCTAAAAACACTCCTTTCAATTGGTTAAAATAGGAAAAATATATAAATGTGAGATGTCATTGATGTGAAAGTTAGATAAGTTACTAAAGTACTTTTGGTGCTCTTAGGGCACACTGAGTATCACTCGGGTTGAGTGGTTAACAAATCGAAAAATATACTTATTAGCCGAAAACATCCCCTACACCCCAGGTCTAGTATGTTTCTTAGGTCTCCATGCTGCCTAAGTATTTACAAGATAGTGGAAAGGACTATATCTTTTTTCTTTTTTTCTTTTAGCCAATGAAAATTAAGGCTTAGGGTCTTGGGAAAAACGATATGTTTTATAAAAGTGGTAAGGAGTTGCTTTTAATTTGGTAAGAATGGAAAAAATGAGAAGAATATGAGGTTGTGATCATGTAACAATATGATAACTTTAATAACTTGTTAAGTTACTCCTTGTCGTTATAACTAATAACTAGAATTTGAGACGCTATGCGTTGACGAAAGCAAGAAAGAGTTAGTAAAACCATTACGAATGACAAGTACACACAAGAATGACTAAATGTGGATCTAAAATTTTGAATAGAACTTTATAACGTATTCATTTTTACCCATATTTAGAAATAAGTTTTATTTGCAACTGAGCCGATTTAACATGCAGGACTTTACACTTTTTAAGTATGCGACAATATAAAAAATAAGTAAATCTAAAAATAACATTGTACATAATTCAACTTGGGAAATACTAAGTTTAAACATTATAAAAAATCAATGTAAATGAAACAATTATAATGAACGAAATTACTTAAAAAAAGATAAAAACTAGAAGATAATTTTGTAAATAAGAAAAACATAAGGAAAAAATGCAATATAATAAAAACTGCTAAAAAGAGGTAAGTGGAGATAGAACCCAAGTGGGTTCTTTCACCAAATAAGTGCATATTGACTTTTAAAAGTTCCTTCTTGGTTAAAGTTACCGATAATTAATAAATATAAACCCACATTAAGTCAAATTAAAAAAAAATACTAATCACTGAAACTAGTATTAAGTCCTCCGTGTTGCAGTGGAGGGCGAAAAACTGTTTCAAGTAGCACAAATGATACACCACCACCGGTGATCACCTACACCGAAAAAGCTCGTTTTAAAAAAGAAATAAAAAATGAAAAAATATAACCGAACGAAAAGTAGACATATAAAAGTAAAACCATGTATGTGAAACGTAAAACATATAAAACAATAAGTCTATCTAGGATCAGTGCGTTGTGACAGTGCCGTTGAGTGAAAAAAAAATGAGCTTAAAAACATTGAACCACAAACACATGATCCAATTCGCAAATTTTATACCGAAACGTAAAAGTGAAAATCTGTAAAATATAAAAAGTATTGGACACAAAAGTTGAAAGTAAAAAGATATTGAGATTAAATTGTGAAACATATAAAAATATTTCGTTAAAATAAAATAACTACAGATTAAAAAAAATGACAAAAGATAGATACAACCCAACTAAACTTACTATACAACGTATGATGCATAACTAATTTGATAATTAATATATATTAAACGAGCGGAGTCAGATTCAAAGCCAAGTGAGTTCGCCCACTGTGCTGCATGCTAACCATCTCCTCCAAACACCATTTATAATTCTCGAGACAATTAATTTATATATAGTAAAACAAAATGTTTTGGACTAAGTTTTTGGGGTGGTTTTGAAGAATTTTTTGGGCCAGTTTTGGGTGATCTTTTGAGGCTTTTTTTGGACGGTTTTGTGTATCTTTTGGGGTCAAAAAGATTGTAGCCACCGACAAAAAAATTTAATGATAAATAATGTTATTTATGAAAATAAGTTAAAAGAGAGAATCTTAAAAGCAGGAACTCATGAAGCAAGGTTGAGACTCATGAAATACTGCCACTAATAACTCAAACACCAACAACTAAGATTCCCACGCCATATTTGTACTTGCACTCCATCCAATATTTCCAGATTTTTATATGTTTTTAATAAGCGTAAACGACCTAATAACTTCTTTAGACACACGCATATGTGTGTATAATTTAAAAAGGATATCTAGGGACAAAATTGATGAGTTTTTAAAAGGTATCATGAATAAGTTTGACTACGAATATGCATTCTTCTTATACGTCAATATAATTGGAAGATAATTTCCATATAATATTACAATAAATATATTGATTTCTTTAAGATTGAAATCTGTTAATAGCATCTTGACAAAGAAAAAATAAATAATTTAAATGCATTTTAAAGAAGAACTTATATGACTTACGGATGTCTATTCGTTTAATATACTCATAATATGAAGATCCAAAGAAGAATATCATAGTTTGTGAAACATAACAACAGGTGAAGATACCACATGATCTAATTTTTTCTTTGATTGTATAATTAAGTTGACATATAATAACTTTAAAAAAAAGTTAGATCATGCTGGCAGCTTCATCTATTACTCGTTCACTAGAATGTTCCATGAGCACTTTGTATGAAGAGAGAAGAAGATGGAGAGAGAACATTATATCTTATAGATCGAGTGCAAAGGACTCAAAGGTATATATAGAAGTAAAGTTAATGGATAACTTACATAGGGTTTAATGATGAAATAAAATATAAGGAAAATAAAAAGGAAGATACTCCCGCTATTCTGTTTCCATGTTAGTGAGATAGTTGTACTATTTTGAGTTCTATTTGTTGGTTTTTGGGAAACTTTCTTTGTTAACTGATATATAGATACATATGATGCCGTTATACACTAAAAAGATTAATGTCATAAGAAATGTGAGAAACAACTTGAACATGACACAAACACTATAAGGTGATAGCTAGATAAACGTATTTGACGAAAAACAAAATATCCTGACAACAAGGGTACAAATAATTGTTGTACTATGTATTGGCCAGGTGGATGTTTGAGTTAGACGTATCATGTAAATGATTCTTGATGCATCGTTGTGCATGTTAGTTCCAAACACTTTATTTTCTTTTTAAAAAAGTTCAACAATGTTATACTTGAAAAAAAAGAGAATAAATAGTTATTGTTTTTAAAAAATGACGAACCTAGATACAAAAAGTCAACAATTATGGTTATCACGATTGTTATGCATAAG
This sequence comes from Flaveria bidentis, assembly GCA_018326385.1. Lineage (NCBI taxonomy): Eukaryota > Viridiplantae > Streptophyta > Magnoliopsida > Asterales > Asteraceae > Flaveria > Flaveria bidentis. The sequence continues at coordinate 35,577 of BJCM01207174.1, forward strand.
TAACTTTCACTTTACTACAATAACTATGAAGAAATTGCCACCATCTCATTTTAGTAATTGATTTTGTCACACTCAACGATTTACATTATTTTCATACTTAAAATGTAACGAGTTAGGGTATTGTATTTTTAAATTGTAACGAGTTAAAGTATTAACACTAACAGATGTCAACTTTTCTGTTAAACCTAAGGGTATTTTCGTCTTTTCATTTGAGAAAGATTACTAATGTAACTTAAAGGACTCTTTATGTCATTCAATATATTTAAGGGGGTGTTTTTTGTAATTTTCTATATATACACACAACACATACTATATATACATACAGTGTATATATTTCACCACCACCGCCAACCCCTACCATCGAGCTCCATCGCTGGCCACCACTACCAGCCCCACCGTCGACCACCACCGCCAGACCCTACCTTTGGGCCTCACATAGTCACATCGTCTTATTCACCACCATCTTCTCTTTAAATCAAACAACAACACCGTCACTACCATCTTCATCATCGCATCATCGACACCATCTCACCATCATCAACATCTTATCATCACCACCATGGCACCATCCACCACCGATTCATCTCGAGTTAACCACCACTGTTACCAAGAATTTCTAATTAGGTAATATTTAATTTAGGTTAGGGTTTTAAACAAGTCGTGATAGATGGGGGGAATCACTAATGTTTTGGATCTGGTTGTGGTGGTGTGTTAAGAGAAGGAAGGGTGCAACCAGTTGATGGTGGGCAGTGAGGGTGGTTTAGTGGTGGTGGTGATCTGAATGTGAGTGGGAGGGAGATGAAACTGAGTGGGTTTGGGGGTTTTTGGGGGTTAACAAGAGAAATGGGTTGTAGCCTTTTTCTGTGTATTCGGTGGTGACCAATGGGCATAAGGGTTGGGTGGTGGTAACGGTGGGTATACGGTGGTGGTAGTGGGTATATGCTGGTGATGGTGGTTGAAAGGGAAGGGGGTTGGGTTTTTAAAAGTTGTATGTAATAACACTAATTGTAAGGCCCCGTTCCCGGGACGCTTACAGTTGGATCCTCATCGCACATAAAACATATAATTACATTTGTATTTCATAAAGCATCGCAGCGGAAACATTTAAAAAATGACATTTCATCTCAATATAATAGCTTTTGCAAAATAATACATCGTAATTCAATTACAAAACCCAATTTGCATTACATCACAAAAGCATTATAAATATGGATGCCATCCAAAAGAGCTGAGTAGCTGCCTCGTGCCATCCTCAGCAACCATTACCTGCCAACTGGAAAAACATAAAAGTCAGCGTTGCTGAGTGAGTTCTAGTTTTATAATAAAACATACTTTTCTTTTGTTAAAACCGTTCTTTACTTTCATGCGATCATACATCATACGTACACATAGATAATAGTTATTATTCTCATCGTTCATTAACTTCCGTTCATTCATTCATTATTACTTTCATTTGTTCGTTCAACATTACATCTTTTCCTTTCGTCATCACCATGAACTTTACCCTTCATGCTCATGATACTGGGCCTAAGCCTATCATTTCATTCATGGTGCACAGCACCTCGGGCCACAATACCTAAGGTAAAGTTCAGGTATACCATTGTCATGTGCTATGCCCTTCATGCTCATGGTACTGGACCTAAGCCTATGCAGGACCGGTGAAGGGGGTCAATTACAACACAACAACACAAAGAGGAGATTAACCAAACTTAATCAAACAGTAATACTGGATTAATCACAATAAGAAACTAAGAACACAAGTAATATGAGAGACAGAACACAAGAGCAAAATACACAGTGAGATGGTTTTCAAGATTGCAGTATATTGCTTTCTCAAGTTCTATTACAAGTGTTACAAAGTATAATGGAAAGATACAAGAACAAGGAATACTTATACTACAACCTACAACCGGCTATACTTTGAAAGCCAGCTGATACAATTGACTAGACACAAACAAAATCAATCGTAGAGTCAAAAGGCAGATTGCCTTTTGACTAGTGACTATTACATGCCATAGTTCACATTCTTATCTATTACAAAAAGGATAAACAACATGAAGTAGAAAGTTACAGACTCAAGACCTCAATGTACAGTTACTAAAAGCATGGACGTTTTCACCAACTCATGTAAGTTGGTGACTTTACAGAGATGTAGCGGAAAGGTATCCAACTTTATGGAACAGTAAATCAAATAAAGCATGTGTCAAAAGTCTTCGGAAGAAATCTGTCTTCATAAGTTTAAGCTTCGGAAGACTTTGTCTCTGAGGCTTCGGAAGACTTCATATTTGGTTTCGGAAGATATTGGTCTTGGCTTCGGAAGATTTCAGACTTAGAATATTTCTGTTGCATGTGTAAAACTTCCTAAGCATTCTTCTTCATTGCACTTGTGCAGCATGCAGTATAGACTTTGGATGTTTAGGTTGTATCAGCCTCTTCATTAATCTCTACAAACTCCCCCTAGGCTGATGCTACCAAAACACTTAGTAGACTTTAGATATCAACAGTCCTCATTAGGATGATCACCATTCCTTTCTTCATAAGGTGACCAGGATCCTTCAGACTATCAAAATGTCTTCTCATATCAAAGAGATCATTCAGAGGCAACTGAAACATATCTTCCCATGTGTAAATGTCTTCAGTGCCTTGATCTCTAATGACATGCCATCCTTTTGGATTTGTGGTGTATGTACAAGACAAGATGGGTCTTCCTGATGCTAGAGGAGCTGTTTGAATTAGAGTTGATGTAGCATCCTCTGGCTGCACATCCTTAGGATGTTCTAACTCATCCTGGGGTTTAGAAGAGGGTGCAGTCTTCTTCTTCTGTGGCTTAGGTTTAGAAGCCATCCTCTACTTTCTCTTTACAAGTTTTAACTAAGAAGACTGGCCTGCAGTACCAGATTGATCTTTATTGCCTTTCTCAGTTGGGACTTCCTCTCTCTCAGGCTTAGAAGGAGAGAGAGGTTGACCCTGATGTGGATCAGAAGATGAAGCTTGCTGATTTTCAGCAGGAGGTCCAGGTTGTGTTGTCTCTGGTTGTTCAACCTTAACCTCCACTTCAGGTGGGGCTTGACTTGGAGTGGAGTGTAAGTCAAAGAGCTCTCCACTTTTGATCTTCTGCTTGATCACCCTAATATGCTCATCCATAGTGGATAGAGACATGGGGCCAAGTCTCCTTCCGGAGAATCCATATAGCTTCAAGAAGCTCATCATCCTTTGCCTGTCAGTAGACTTCTTCATGCTCTTTTGGATGATGGCTCTTGATTTTGCAGCTTCTTCCCTTAGCCTTTTCTTAGT
>BJCM01207175.1:0-12095 GCA_018326385.1 Flaveria bidentis
GAAATTCCACGATGCTATAGGGACGAGGTTACACATTAGCACGACTTATCATCCCCAGACTGATGGTCAGTCAGAGAGGACCATTCAGACATTGGAGGACATGCTTCGGGCATGTGTTATCAATTTTGGAGGAAGTTGGGATGACCACTTACCGTTAGCTGAGTTCTCATATAACAACAATTATCATGCCAGCATTAGTATACCCCCTTATGAGATGCTATACGGTAGGAGATGCCGAACACCCGTGTGTTAGGGCGACATTGGTCAGAAAGAGTCAGGTAGCGTCGAGGTAATTGAGGCTACAACTGAGAAGCTTGAAAGGATCAAAGCCTTCATGAAGGCAGCCTAGGATAGACAGAAGTCGTATGCTGATAAATGACGTAGACCGATTGAGTTCCAGGTGGGTGACAGGGTTATGTTGAAAGTCTCACCTTGGAAGGGTATCATTCGGTTCCGAAAGCGGGGCAAGTTGAGCCCGAGATACATAGGGCCTTTCCGAATCATTGCTAGATTAGGAGAGGTCGCCTATAGATTAGAGTTACCAGATAAGTTAAGTGGAATCCACCCGACATTCCATGGATCTCATCTGAGAATCTGTTTAGTTGATGAAGATATGATTGTTCCACTAGAGGATATTGAGGTAGACGAACGGCTCAATTGTGTGGAGCAACCAGTGGCGATCATTGATCGAAAAGAGAAGAGGCTGATGAATAAAGTGGTTCCTCTTGTGCTTGTATAGTGGAAGCACAGGAAGGGATCCGAGTCTATGTGAGAGACTGAAGAAGAGATGAGGCAACATTACCCATAATTGTTTGAGGAATAACAGGTTTTGGGGATGAAACCTATATAAGGGGTGGACTTGTAACACCCGGTTATTTACTTTGAAGCCGACGAAAGAAGAAAAAGAAATAAAGTCCAAAGTCGAGGGACCAAAATTTCCAAAATGGGAAAACCTTGAATGAGTGGAGATATAAGAGGGGGAAGGCAGCCCACACCCTCCCCCATACTTGTTAAAATCTACCAAGAGAGAAAGGGGAAGAAAGGAAGGTTCAAGCATCAGTTTTCTTGGTTTCGAGCGCAAAAGTCGAGTGTAGCGGGTTGGATTGAAGCTCTACTCGACGGGGTTGTTTGTGTGAGTTCTAGGACCCCTCTTTTACACATTTTCAACTGATTTTGGGGCTGGAACACATGGCAAATCGTTTTTGGTGGTGTTGGGTGAAAAACCCATATGTATGTGTATGTGTATGTGTATGTGTGTGAATCGAATGGGGTTTGTTTTCAGACTTGTGTGTGCTTGGATGATGTTGTGGTTGAGTTCCTAGGGCATAGGATGGTTGTTTTTATCCTAGAGCACATTAGAAAGGGCTGGAATCCGAAAATTGTAGTGCAGGTTCTAAGGGAACTGCATTCTGCACTAGCTAGGGTTATGCGACTAGAAGCCATCCGACCGAATATCATGCGACTGGAGGCCATACGGCCGAAAGGCATGCGACTGAAGTCCATGCGCATGAATGCCATGCGACTAAAAGTCATACGCATAAGGGTCATGCGACTGGAGGAAATGCGGATGAGGGTCATGCGACTGGGGGAAATGCGGATGAAGGTCATACAACTAAAGCCCATACACACGAATGCCATGCGATTGAGGCCCATACGCGTGAGAGTCATACGACTGAAGGCTATGCGACTGGATGTCCATACACCTAAGTGTTCAATTGCCCATAGATTCCATTCGCCCATAGAGTCCATACGCCCACGTAGGGCTCATACGCCCAAAAGAACTTAGTTTATTTTTCTAATTTTTGGGGGAACCGTATTATGTAGGATTTGAGTTGGGGGTTCATGTAAGTGAGTTTCGAGGTTGTAGACGTTGTGATGGACTTGATGTATGATGGGTGCTTATGCACGGTTGTATGTATGTGGTATGTTATCTATGCATGTTGTGCCTTGTATGGTGATGTTGTATGTTTATTATGTTCTTTGCTTTGTATGATTGTCTTTCCGTGGCTTTACTTTTTATGTTAATGAATGAAATGAAAAGTATTATGTAACGTAAAGTGGAAGATAACAAAAAGAGGAATGAAATGAAGAATGCATGCATTAATGAATGAACGAAGAAAAGAATGTAAGACTTGCAAGCCTTGTATGTCGGGACACACCCCAATGTAGGGTGTTAGCCCAACGGTGTGTGGGTTAGCTACCCCAGAAGGATACACATCGGGGTCTGTCTTTATGACCGACCATTTGAATTGAACCTTTGTCGCTTACTCTAGATATTGTGGCCAGGCTGCTGTGCGCCATGATGGAAGGTCTATGATAGACTTCGTCCTAGTATTAGCTTTATGCATGTTAGTGGGTATATCATATGATAATGGTACACCTGAATTTACCCCTAGATATTGTGGTCAAGCTGTTGTGCACCATGATGGAGGGTCTTTTATAGACTTCGGCCCAGTATCAACTATATGCATGACGGAGGGGTAAAGTTCATGGTTTTGAGGGAATAGAACGAAGTAATGATAAACATATGAATGAAAGTAAGAAAGTAAGAATGTATGAACGAACGATGAAGATAATAATGATATTATCTATGTGTACGTATGATGTGTGACCACATGCAAATGTAAAGAACGGTTGTAACAAAGGATAAAGTATGTTTTATTATAAAACTAGAACTGACTCAGCAACGCTGATTTTGATGTGTTTCCAATTGGCAGGTAATGTTGTTGAGGATGGCACGGGGCGGCTACTCAGCTCTTTTGGATGACATCCATTTTTATAATGCTTTTGTGATGTAATGCAACATGTGTTTGTAACTTGATAATGATGTATTGTTTTGCAAAAGCTTTTATAATGAAATGAGGTGTCTATTTTGACGATTCCGCTATGATGCTTTTCTTTAATTTAATGAAAATATATGTTTTATGAGCAATGATTGACCAGCTGTAAACGTCCCAGGAATAGGGCCTTACATCTATTTATACTAAACTAGAAGGTTCTGCCTTGGCCTTGATGTCCTCGCACCTTGATGTTTTCACCTAACCTCCTTAAGTTTTCTCATGAATTAGGTTTTGATTTTATTAGCTTTAAGTCTTGACCTCTACATAGGTAATTTTGTAATGTTTATAGAAAGGCTGATGCAGCCAAAACAACCAAAGTGCTTTCTGCATGCATGCACTTGTTACATAGTAAAAGTTGCTTTAGAAGTTTTACACTATGCCTAGAAAATATTCTATGTGTAAAATCTTCCTAAGCAAAAGACCAAATTTTTTAAAGCCAAAAAAGAAGTCTTTCGAATCTTCAAGATGAAGTCTTCCGAAGCCATTTGAAGTGAAGACTAATGTCTTTCAAAGACAAAGAAAATATGCTTTTCTTAAATATACTTTTTCATAAAGCTGACCCACATTCCGTTGCAACTCTAAAGACTCAACAACTTATACAAGTTGGTGAAATGGTCCACTCTTTTGCAACTGTACATTGAGATCTTATGTCTGTAACTTTCTACTTTATATACCTTTATCCTTTTTGTAATATATTAGGATGTGAGCTTTGGCATGTCATAGTCACTAGTCAAAATAAAAGTTTCCTTTTGACTTTACATTGATCTTGTTGTCTAGATTAGTGTTTTTAGTTGGCTTTCAAAGTATAACGGACTGTAGGAATGTAGTATAAAGTATCTCAGGTCCTTGTATTTATATGTGTTCTTTGTAGCACTTGTAAAAGAACTTTAGAGCAATATACTTTATCCTTGAAAACCATATTCATCTTGTTGTTGTTCTTAGTTCCATCTTATATTTCTTGTGTTTTAAGTATCATAATATTGTCTTGGTTCTCTATTTGATCTATTAACTGTTCTAATACACTCCTCATTATAAGACTGGCTATATTGACCGCCCTTAAACGGTCCTACAATTGGTATCAGAGCATTCTAAGATCTTGATTGTAAGATCTTACCATATTAGATCCCTTAGTCTCACAAAACACTTAATATCTCAAATCGCAACTCTCATAAAGGCTGATATGGAAACCGGAACCATGACAATGTCATCATTGATCACTCTAGAAGATTTTGATACTTGGTGTCATCAAGTCTTAAGACTCTAGGATGTGGGAGTCTATTGTCTTTGGACCTCACATACCAAGCACCTCCTTAGCTGCTGCTGGAGGTGGTATGATACCAAAGGAGGTAGCTGACTATTCTAAAGAAGACAAGAAGAAGATTGACATAGATCAAAAAGCCATGACTGCCCTTCAAACTGCTCTTCCAAACTACATATATAGAAGCTTCAAGACGTGCAAGATTTCTAAACAACTAAGGGATGAATTGAAGCTCGTGTATTAGGCGTCCAATGAAGCAAACAGAACAAGAAGGACCTCTTGAAGCAGTAGTTCGATAACTTTACCTACAAGACAGGTGAATCCATGACTCAACTATACTTCATGTATGTTGCGATTATGGACACTCTAATGGATGTTGGAGTAAATCTTGAAAACAGGGACATTGTAAGGATGTTCATGTCCTCACTTCCTAGACAATGGACAAATTATTTTTTTCTTGTCAAGAGAACTGAGAACCTTAAGACTCTTACTCTTATAGAGTTGTATGGTATTTTTAGTGGCTACCAGATGGAGATGAACATGCAAAATCCATCTAGTAACTCCAGTAATCAGCAGAGTTTATCCCTTCATATGGATGAACAGGATTGTTATGAACCACAACATCATCTTATCTGCTACACTGACAACTCACAAAAAGGTCCTTTCATCACCTTCTCGGAGACACCAAGAGAGAAAGCCACACCCATGGAAGCCCATTCCAAGAGACAAGCTCTTCACAAGCCTTTTGTGTCTGCTAATGAAAGCAAATGCAACTTTCTCTACAACTTTGAAGACCCGGACTGTATCCTTCCAGATGATATGAAATATATAGAAATAAGTAGATGGCTCTTCTCACTCATAAAGCCAAGAAATTTTACAATAGGAGAGGGAGGAAGTTTCTTAGCAATGCAACCAGTGGAAAGTTTGGGCTGGACAAAAGCAAATTTGAATTGTTACAACTGTAACCAAATGGGAAACTTTGCTAGAGAGTGCAAGGCACCTAGAAAAAATAGTGGCCAAGCACAAACCAAACCAAACTACACTGATGGAGCCACCCAGAATGAGAAGCCAAGGCGGCAAGCTGTAGTTGTTGTTGAAGAAGGAGGCTTTGATTGGTGCTTTTAGGTTAAGGATGCATATCCAAACCAAGCACTGATAAGATCGTGAAGAAGCCAAGGTATTGGAACATCTTTGCACCTGAATGTATTGCTAAAGTTAATAGATATAGGTCCTATAACTTAGAGATAAGATCTGATGGACATCTTAAAATCTGATTTCAAAATAGCTGAAAATGATTATAAACTTAGAATAAAAGATTTAGAGAAAACCATATCCACTCTTAAACATCATTATACCAATTATAGGACTCAGATTAAAGATTTCATCACTAAGTTAACTATATGATAGGGTGAGCTTATGATCAGCAAAGCCAGGGTAAACAAATGTGTTCTTGAGGAAGAGGCCTTCAAGAACATAATATCCTCATCCTTGCATGCAAAAGTTTGTTATTAGAATAAGCAAGGACTAGGATCTACTAAGATAGCTCCTGTATACACTATTGTCTGTAAGATCTCCAAGGTGTGGAATATGTGAAGATGAGCTTCCCCTCGTAGACCCCATGAATGAAGAGGATAATGAGGAGATAATGAAGAATGACTTTGAGAAGAATAAAGAAGAACATCCTAAAAAGGGTCACTATTCTCCTAGGGAGAGAAAAGAAGTTGGGATGACCAAGTCCAAGAGGAACAACTTGATCAGAAAAGCCAAGAGGAAGTCAAAGAAGGCTCACGAGATCAAAGCCACTTTTAACTTTAAGCAGAAACACGTGTTTATCTCTGTAGGGTTTGAAGTGGTATAGGCTGAAGACTCAATTGTGAATTGTAATAACAGGAGTTTTAGTTCTTATCCAAATCATCCCAGCACCAAGACAAAGGCTGATCGGTTGTGTAGCACTGCTACACAGCCTGAACCATCCAAATTTAAAGGCAAGCCTAACCGAAAAGGCTTGGTACATCTAAGTTCAGCCTTCCTCCTAAAAGAAGATTCTTAGAATAAAGCAAATGGATTGCATCATGTGTGGTAGTACTTCTCATCTTCCTAAGCATTGTCTCTACAATTCTAAAATTGTTGTCTATATGATTAAGAAGAAAACTTCTAAGAGAATCAAGAAGAAGCCAACTTCAAAAGGAAATAATTTTCATTTAAGAAGCTCTAAAGTGAAGAAGAAGACAAGTAAAAATTTTCCTTCTAAATAAAACTTGGTCTCGAAAGAAAGAAATGCTTCCAAAGTACTGAAGCATGCTACAGTGATAGCAAGATCTTCTGAAGGTATAGTGTCCAAAACTTCCAAAGTTATCAAAACTTTTGAAGTATTGAAGGTTAAGTCTAAGCTTCCAAATTCTGGTAGACAAAGAAAGGCCATGTGACTGAAAGTTTTTCATCAACAATAGATGATGGTCCTTAAAGCTTGAACATAGGTTCAATTTTGCATTATCTTCAACTTATTTTTCCAAGCCCAAGACTAGCAAGTCTTGGGTTCCCAATGTAACCAACTATCTCTTTTTGTGCAGGAACAACTAAAGACCAATAGTAATGTATGGATCATTAATAATGGTTGTTCTAGGCACATGATAGGCAATGACACTTTACTCCATAATTTTTAGAAAATTAATGGATGGCCAGTTGCTATTAGAGGAGATGTTGGAGGTTATATTACTTGAAGGGGCAGGGTCACAAATCTTAGTATTAAGAATGTAAAATTTGTCAAGGAGCTTGGGTACAATCTACTAAGTGTATCTTAATTTTGTGATCAAAGGCATAACATCCTCTTCACTAAGCATGAGTGTATTGTTCTCAAGCTTGGGGTGATCATTCCTCAGGAGCATATCTTGCTCAGAGCCCCTAGGAATGAGAACATGTATAAGATGGACTTGCAGGAAACATCCCCTTCAGGAGAAGTTTTTTGCTTTCTTTCTAAAGCAAATAGTGATGGGTCTTTCCTTAGGCATAAAAGAATATTCCATGTAAATTTAAAAACATGAATAAAATAATTAAGAATGATTTGATAACTGGAATGACAAAGAAAGAGTTTACAAGTGATAACCATTGTGTTACATGCCTAAAAGGGAAGCAATACAAGGTATCCCACAAGCCAAAAGAAAGAAACTCCATCACTACTCCCCTATGTTACATATGGATCTCTTTGGCCCTACCAATGTAATGAGCCTAGGAAGGACCTCATATTGTTTGGTAATAATAAATGACTTCACAAGATTCACTTGGGTCTTTTTCCTTAGAACTAAGGATGTGACTCCTGGGATCTTGAAGAATTTCATTCGGAAAATTAAGAATCAACGTGATCACAAGGTCAAGCCCATAAGATGTAATCAGGGAACTAAATTTAAATACCAAATCCTTGATACATTTTTCAATGAAAATGGTATTACTAGATAATAGTGTTCCCGAGACTCCTCAGCAAAATAGTGTTGCTGAGAGAAGAAACATGACACTAATTGAAGCTACAAGGACCATGTTGTCTGACTCTAAACTGCCCATCACCTATTATGTAGAGTGGTGAACACTGATTGCTATGTTCAAAATAGAATTTTAGTGGTTAAGACTCATGATAAGACTCCTTATGACCTATGGAATAAAAAGAGACCTTTTATTGGTTTTCTCAGGTCATTTGGATGTCCTTGTACCATCTTGAATACCAAAATCAAGTAGCCAAATTTGATGAGAAATCAGATGATGGACACTTTATTGTATACTCTTCCCAAGCTAAGGCTTATAGAGTATACAATCTCAAAACTAGATTAGTTAAGGAGTAAGCCAATATGACATTCAATGAGCACACTCCTAGTTATAAAAGGTTCTGGTCCGGATTGGCTGTTTGATCTTGATTTAGTTACAGCTTGTTTTAACAAGTCTTATGAGAATGTTTCAGGATACATAAGTACCTTATCATCAGGAGATCCTGACCCAAGATTTGAGCTGAGAAGACCTTCAAATCACACTACTTCAGCTCCAGTGGTAACTAACCATGCAGATGGAGTTCCTATAAGTACAACCATGGAAAATCCAACTTATACATCTGAGGTGCTTACAAATTCCAGTTTAGAGGCATAAAACTCTATTGAAAGAGCTCCAAATGTAAGAGGAAGTGGTAGTGATGATAGTGATCAAGAGTTTCTTGATGTTGACAATCAGTCCATTGAAGATAACATCAATGATGTCACACACTCATTAGATAAGCTTCTCTTGATAAGTGTATTGATGTGGTGGATGATACTTCACTACCTGATATAAAATTTTCTAATTTAGATCTCTCCAATAAACTCGTTGTGATCCTTCCACTTAGGATCCACAAGTCACACCCCACCACAAACATTATTGGAGATGTTGACAAGCGGGTAAGAACAAGAGGACAAACCCATGACAAAAATGCTTGTCTCTACTCTTGTTTGCCATCCTAGATAGAGCCAAAGAAAGTTAATGAGGCTTTAATATATGGAAGTTGGGTTAAAGCTATGCAAGAGGAGTCGCTTCAATTCAAAAGGAAAAAGGTTTGGAACCTATGTCCTATTCCTCTAGGGAAGACTACTAAAGGAACCAAGTGGGTTTTAGAAACAAGAAGGATGATAAAGGACTTGTCATCAACAAAAAGGCCAGACTAGTTGTCCAAGGATACACACAAGAAGAAGGAATTAGCTATACACATGTTTTTGCTCATGTGCCAAGACTTGAAGCTGTTAGGAGAGTCCTAGCTTTTGTCATATCCAAGGATTTCAAGGTCTACCAACTTGATGTCAAGTGTGCTTTCTTATATGGGGTGATTGATGAAGAGGTGTATGTCAAGCAACCACCTTTCTTTATAGACCCTAATCATCTTAATTGTGTCTGCAAGCTTGATAAAGCTCTTTATGGGTTGTACCCGGATCCAACGAACTAGTATGAGACTCTATCTCAGTATCTCTTTTAGTATGGTTACAAAAGGGGCACTATAGATGGAACTCTCTTCATCAAAGGAACAGGAAATGACTTAATGTTAGTTCAAGTGTTTGTAGATGACATTATCTTCGGGTCAACAAATCCAAAGCTCTGCAAAGACTTTGAGAAGCTGATGAAGAATAAATTTGAAATGGGTGCAATGGGGGAACTCAATTTCTATCTGGGGATTCAAGTGAAGCAAGTTGATAGTGGCATCTTCATAATTCAGCCAAAATGTGTACAAGACATACTCACTAGATTCAACATGATTGATTGTAAGGGTGCAAAGACACCCACAACCAGAAACCACTCTCTTGGGTCAGATCTTGAGGGGGAGTGTGTGGATGAACACCTTTACAGGGCTATGACGGGGTCTCTTATGTTCCTCACATGCATTTGTGCAATATATCAAGCCAACCCCAAGATGTCACACCTGGTTGCTATCAAGAGGATTCTAAGATATATCAAAGGTGCTCCAACACTAGGCCTTTAGTATCCAAAGAATTCTGACTTTAATCTATATGCCTATATAGATAGTTACTATGGTGGCTGCAATATGACTGTAAAGTCTACATTCGGGGGATGCCAATTCCTTGTTGGAAGGATAGTCTCATGACAATACAAGAAACAATCATGTGTGTCTGCATCAATTGCTGAAATTGAATACATTGTTATTGCTAGTTGTTGTGCTCAAGTGCTTTGGATTCAAAATTAGATGCTGGACTATGGATTCAACTTCAAAGAGAATCCCATCCACATAGACAACACTAGTGCTATCTCTATTATTGAGAATATTGTGAAAAAGGATTAATCAAACTAGTCAAAGTTAACAGAAATGAATAATATGCTGATCTGTTCACCAAAGCTTTTGATGAACAGAGATTCAAATATCTTGTATCAGCTACTAGGATGATTAACCTTGAGTAGATTTCCTAAACTTAACTCAATATTATTTCTAAAACTTGTGTGCCCTAAGCTATCTACTTATCACCATCATAAGCCCATGTTCACTTTAAAAGAAAATATTTTAAAATCATATTCCTTAGATTTTTGAAAATTTTGAACATTTTTTCTTTCGGAAGATATCTGGTTACCTTTGGAAGAAATTTATGTCTTTAAACCAAATAACTACATTTGTGAATTTACCTTCGAAAGAAATTCTGAAAAATCTATCGAAGCTTAAATTTGCTCATAAGTACTTATATGCTTGTGAAGAACAAATTTCTTTCGAAAGCAATTATGTCTCATAAGATTTTTTCTCCTTCGAATAAATCTTCAAGTCTTGTTATCTTCTAAAACCAAACATGTTTCATAAGTTAAAATTCTTTAATTATTTTCCTTCCAAAGAAAATTTTTCACAACTCTTAGAAATATCTTTCAAAGTCAAATTGGCTTCGAAAGCATTTATCTAAGCTTCCGAAGACAAAATACTTTCGAAAGATTTTCAACTTCCAAGAAAACTACACTTTTGGGCACTTTTTTTAGAGGTGGGACCGACATCCGGATTTAAAATTTTATCCTTTTTGACTGGGTTGAGTAAGATTGAGATTCTTACTGTGAATCGAATATGGTAATCAAGTCAATGATTGAATGGGGAAACAAACAATCAAAGAACATTCAATGCAAGAAAAATATTCATAAATGCTTTTGTATTGTATATATGAAAATTGATTGATTACAGAGAATAATTACAACAAAAATTCTCTATGTCTATCAGCCGTCACCTCAGGTACGAGGTTATCTATTCTATTTATAGGCAGACAAGATGCATGTTACATAATGACTAAACTATCCCTGACCTATTACATCAGAACTAGTCTAAGTCTTGATCCGCATCTTTGCTTGTTCATCCGCATTGACAAATGCGGATGGGTTAACTTGATCAGCATTTCTTCACTTGATCAGCATTAGTATGTTGGTCATCTGCATTGGTTAATACGGATGAACAAATACTTATACGCATTTGTTCGGTCATCTGCATTTGACAAATGCGGATGAGCAAAGTCTTGTCCGCATTAACTTTTAGTCTTCCGCATTTGTAAATGCGGAAGAACAAATACTTGTCCGTATTTGCTTTATGTCTTCCGCATTGAAAAATGCAGAAGACAACATTTGTTCTTTTTCTTAGCAGAATCTTCATCCGCATTTCTTCTTGGACTTAAGGATTCCAGTAAAGCAATCATCAAATCACCCATTGAGTTGGCATGTATGATCCTTTCAAGGTGCAACAATACTCCCCCTAAGGATTATACATCCTAATTTTCTTCAATTTTTGGGAGGAGATTGATGTTGTGAGGATTCTGTTGGGTCTTCTGGAGGTAATAAGAATGCAGCTTTAGTTGGATCCAGGATAGCTATGATCATGTTCACAAAATCTGTTGCTTCTGACATCCTGTCTCTACTTGGCACATGTATCTTCATTTTTCTCATGTTTTAGATGGCTTCCATTGGTAACTTCTTCAGTGAAATAGGCTCCCAAATGGAAATTTTAGAAAGACCATCTCTATGAATTAGTAAGCTCCCCCCGCATCTACCTCAAGTTTAACAATATTCCCAAGTTGCAATGGTGTCTTCTTTTTCTTTCTTTTTTCTCTTTTAGCACTTATCCGATAATAAGCCAATTTTAGCAACTTGATGCACTTTAGAAAGAAGTGCATATCTTGTTCACCCAATTTATTGTTTATTTCCCTGAAGTATCTGGTATATATGTAGTGGATGTATGATTCATCAAGTAGTCTTACTTCATATCCATTAAATAATCTTATTTCAGCTCCCTCCTTTCCTCCCCACTTCCTTTCAATCACCATCTCATAAGTTTTCTCATCATAGTACACATTTGAGATGGGTGTGGAGTAATGAGTACCAGACACCATTTTCCTCTTTAATGATTCTGTTGGTTTCACCTTCAACTCAAGGAACACAACCTCTTCTGCTTGCATTTTCTTCTTCTTCTCAAGGGGATTAACAAAGGCTTTATCTTTTCTCATGCATATTGTCTTTAATGAATT